>JAVRKA010000833.1:0-47295 GCA_034508555.1 Venustoraphidia nigricollis | reverse complement strand
CTATATCTGAAATGCCTATCGGCACCTATTTTTGAAATGCCTATCGGAAACAACATCTGAAATGCCTATCAGCACCTATATTTGAAATGCCTATCGGCAACCATATCTGAAATGCCTATCGACACCTATATTTGAAATACCTATCGGCTTCTATATCTGAAATGCCTATCGGTACCTATTTTTAAAATGTCAATCGGTAACTATATCTGAAATGCCTATCGGCACCTATATCTGAAATGCCTATCGGCACCATTTTTTGAAATGCCTATCGGAAACAACATCCGGAATGCCTATCACCACCTATATTTGAAATGCCTATCGGCAACCATATCTGGAATGCCTATCGGCACCTATATTTGAAATGCCTATCGGCTTCTATATCTGAAATGCCTATCGACACCAATTTTTGAAATGCCTATCGGAAACTACATCTGAAATGCCTATCAGCACCTATATTTGAAATGCCTATCGGCAACCATATCAGGAATGCTCATCGGCACCTACATTTGAAATGCCTATCGGCTTATATATCTGAAATGCCTATCGGCACCTATTTTTAAAATGCCAATCGGCAACTATATCTGAAATGCCTATCGGCACCTATATCTGAAATGCCTATCGGCACCTATATTTGAAATGCCTATCGGAAACTACATCTGAAATGCCTATCAGCACCTATATTTGAAATGCCTATCGGCAATCATATCTGAAATGCCTATCGACACCTATATTTGAAATACCTATCGGCAACCATATCTGGAATGCCTATCGGCACCTATATTTGAAATGCCTATCGGCTTCTATATCTGAAATGCCTATCGGCACCTATTTTTAAAATGCCAATCGGCACCTATATCTGAAATGCCTATCGGCACCAATATTTGAAATGCCTATCTGAAACTACATCTGAAATGCCTATCAGCACCTATATTTGAAATGCCTATCGGCAACCATATCTGGAATGCCTATCGGCACCTATATTTGAAATGCCTATCGGCTTCTATATCTGAAATGCCCATCGGCACCTATTTTTAAAATGCCAATCGGCACCTATATCTGAAATGCCTATCGGTACCAATTTTTGAAAAGCCTATCGGAAACTACATCTAAAATGCCTATCAGCACCTATATTTGAAATGCCTATCGGCAACCATATCTGGAATGCCTATCGGCACCTATATTTGAAATGCCTATCGGCACCTATTTTTAAAATGCCTATCGGAAACTACATCTGAAATGCCTATCAGCACCTCTATTTGAAATGCTTATCGGCAACCATATCTGAAATGCCTATCGACACCTATATTTGAAATCCCTATCGGCTTCTATATCTGAAATGCCTATCGGCACCTATTTTTAAAATGCCAATCGGCAACTATATCTGAAATGCCTATCGGCACCTATATCTGAATTGCCTATCGGCATAAATTTTTGAAATGCCTATCGGAAACTACATCTGAAATGCCTATCAGCACCTATATTTGAAATGCCTATCGGCAACCATATCTGGAATGCCTATCGGCGCCTATATTTGAAATGCTTATCGGCTTCTATATCTGAAATGCCTATCAGCACTTATTTTTAAAATGCCTATCGGCGTTTATATCTGAAGTGCCTATCGGCACCTATATCTGAAATGCCTATCGGCACCTATTTTTGAAATGCCTATCGAAAACTACATCTGAAATGCCTATCAGCACCTATATTTGAAATGCCTATCGGCAACCACATCAGAAATGCCTATCGGCACCTATATCTGAAATGCCTTTCGGCATTTATATCTGAAATGCCGATCGACAACTATATTTAAAATGCCTATCGGCACTTTTATTTTAAATGCCTATCGGCAACTATATCTGATAAGCCTATCGGCACCTATATCTGAAATGCCTATCGGCACCTATTTTTGAAATGCCAATCTTTAAGTATATCTGAAATGCCTATCGGCACCTATATCATAAATGCCTATCGGAACCTATTTTTAAAAATGCCTATCGGAAACTACATCTGAAATGACTATCAGCACCTATATTTGAAATGCCTATCGGCAACCATATCTGAAATGCCTATCCACACCTATATTTGAAATACCTATCGGCTTCTATATCTAAAATGCCTATCGGCACCTATTTTTAAAATGCCATTTGGTAAGTATATCTGAAATGCCTACCGGCACCTATATCTAAAATGCCTATCGGAACCTACTTTTGAAATGCCTATCGGAAACTACATCTGAAATGACTATCAGCACCTATATTTGAAATGCCTATCGGCAACCATATCTGAAATGCCTATCCACACCTATATTTGAAATACCTATCAGCTTCTATATCTAAAATGCCTATCGGCACCTATTTTTAAAATGCCAATCGGCAACTACATCTGAAATGCCTATCGGCTTATATATCTGAAATGCCTATCGGCACCTATTTTTAAAATGCCAATCGGCAACTATATCTGAAATGCCAATCGGCACCTATATCTGAAATGCCTATCGACACCTATTTTTAAAATGCCAATTGGCAACTATATCTGAAATGCCTATCGGCACCTATATCTGAAATGCCTATCGACACCTATTTTTAAAATGCCAATTGGCAACTATATCTGAAATGCCTATCGGCACTTATATCTGAAATGCCTATCGGTACCTATTTTTGAAATGCCTATCGGAAACTACATCTGAAATGCCTATCAGCACCTATATTTGAAATGCCTACCGGCAACCATATCTGGAATGCCTATCGGCACCTATATTTAAAATGCCTATCGGCTTCTATATCTGAAATGCCTATCGGCACCTATTTTTAAAATGCCAATCGGCAACTATATCTGAAATGCCTATCGGCACCTATATCTGAAATGCCTATCGGCACCATTTTTTGAAATGCCTATCGGAAACTACATCCGGAATGCCTATCAGCACCTATATTTGAAATGCCTATCGGCAACCATATCTGGAATGCCTATCGGCACCTATATTTGAAATGCCTATCGGCTTCTATATCTGAAATGCCTATCGGCACCTATTTTTGAAATGCCTATCGGAAACTACATCTGAAATGCCTGTCAGCACCTATATTTGAAATGCCTATCGGCAATCATATCTGAAATGCCTATCGACACCTATATTTGAAATACCTATCGGCTTCTATATCTGAAATGCCTATCGGCACCTATTTTTAAAATGCCAATCGGCAACTATATCTGCTATGCCTATCGGCACCTATATCTGAAATGCCTATCGGCACCAATTTTTGAAATGCCTATCAGCACCTATATTTGAAATGCCTATCGGCAACCATATCTGGAATGCCTATCGGCACCTATATTTGAAATGCCTATCAGCTTCTATATCTGAAATGCCTATCGGTACCTATTTTAAAAATGACAATCGGCAACTATATCTGAAATGCCTATCGGCACCTATATCTGAAATGCCTATCGGCACCTATATCTGAAATGCCTATCGGCACCTATTTTTGAAATGCCTATCGGAAACTACATCTGAAATGCCTATCAGCACCTATATTTGAAATGCCTATCGGCAACCATATCTGGAATGCCTATCGGCGCCTATATTTGAAATGCCTATCGGCTTCTATATCTGAAATACCTATCGGCGCCTATTTTTAAAATGCCAATCGGCAACTATATCTGAAGTGCCTGTCGGCACCTATATCTGAAATGCCTATCGGAAACTACATCTAAAATGCCTATCGGCACCTATTTTTAAAATGCCAATCGGTAAGTATATCTGAAATGCCTATCGGCACCTATATCTGAAATGCCTATCGGAACCTATTTTTGAAATGCTTATCGGAAACTACATCTGAAATGACTATCAGCACCTATATTTAAAATGCCTATCGGCAACCATATTTGAAATGCCTATCCACACCTATATTTGAAATACCTATCGGCTTCTATATCTGAAATGCCTATCGGCACCTATTTTTAAAATGCTAATCGGCAACTATATCTGAAATGCCTATCGGCACCTATATCTGAAATGCCTATGGGTACCTACTGTTGAAATGCCTATCGGAAACTACATCTGAAATGATTATCAGCGCTTATATTAGATATGCCTATCGGCAACCATATCTGGAATGCCTATCGGCAACTATATTTGAAATGCTTATCGGCTTCTATATCTGAAATGCCTATCGGCACCTATTTTTAAAATACCAATCGGCAACTATATCTAAAATGCCTATCGGCACCTATATCTGAAATGCCTATCGGCATATATTTTTGAAATGCCTTTCGGAAACTACATCTGAAATGCCTATCTGCTCCTATATTTGAAATGCCTATCGGCAACCATATCTGAAATGCCTATCGACACCTATATTTGAAATACCTATCGGCTTCTATAACTGAAATGCCTATCGGCACCTGTTTTTAAAATGCCAATCGGTAACAATATCTGAAATGCCTATCGGCACCTATATCCGAAATGCCTATCGGCATCAATTTTTGAAATGCCTATCGGAAACTACATCTAAAATGCCTATCAGCACCTATATTTGAAATGCCTATCGGCAACCATATCTGGAATGCCTATCGGCACCTATATTTGAAATGCCTATCGGCTTCTATATCTGAAATGCCTATCGGCACCTATTTTTAAAATGCCAATCGGCAACTATATCTGAAATGCCTATCGGCACCTATATCTGAAATGCCTATCGGCACCTATTTTTGAAATGCCTATCGGAAACTACATCTGAAATGCCTATCAGCACCTATATTTGAAATGCCTATCGGCAACCATATCTGGAATGCCTATCGGCGCCTATATTTGAAATGCCTATCGGCTTCTATATCTGAAATGCCTAACGGTACTAATTTTTAAATTGCCAATCGGCATTTATATCTGAAGTGCCTATCGGCACCTATATCTGAAATGCCTATCGGCACCTATTTTTGAAATGCCAATCTTTAAGTATATCTGAAATGCCTATCGGCACCTATATCTAAAATGCCTATCGGAACCTATTTTTGAAATGCCTATCGGAAACTACATCTGAAATGACTATCAGCACTTATATTTGAACTGCCTATCGGCAACCATATCTGAGATGCCTATCCACACCTATATTTGAAATACCTATCGGCTTCTATATCTAAAATGCCTATCGGCACCTATTTTTAAAATGCAAATCGGTAAGTATATCTAAAATGCCTATCGGCACCTATATCTAAAATGCCTATCGGAACCTATTTTTGAAATGCCTATCGGAAACTACATCTGAAATGACTATCGGCACCTATATTTGAAATGCCTATCGGCAACCATATCTGAAATGCCTATCCACACCTATATTTGAAATACCTATCGGCTTCTATATCTATAATGCCTATCGGCACCTATTTTTAAAATGCCAATCGGCAACTACATCTGAAATGCCTATCGGCTTATATATCTGAAATGCCTGTCGGCACCTATTTTTAAAATGCCAATCGGCAACTATATCTGAAATGCCAATCGGTACCTATATCTGAAATGCCTATCGACACCTATTTTTAAAATGCCAATTGGCAACTATATCTGAAATGCCTATCGGCACCTATATCTGAAATGCCTATCGACACCTATTTTTAAAATGCCAATTGGCAACTATATTTGAAATGCCTATCGGCACCTATATCTGAAATGCCTATCGGTACCTATTTTTGAAATGCCTATCGGAAACTACATCTGAAATGATTATCAGCACTTATATTTGAAATGCCTATCGGCAACCATATCTGGAATGCCTATCGACACCTATATTTGAAATGCCTATCGGCTTCTATATCTGAAATGCCTATCGGCACCTATTTTTAAAATACCAATCGGCAACTATATCTGAAATGCCTATCGGCACCTATATCTGAAATGCCTATCGGCACCTATTTTTGAAATGCCTATCAAAAACTCCATCTGAAATGCCTATTAGCACCTATATTTGAAATGCCTATCGGCAACCATATCAGGAATGCCTATCGGCACCTATATTTGAAATGCCTTTTTTTTTTTTTTTTGTGAGAGGGGGAAATTCTTTTTGCGAACTTAGTGTGGGACTCGAACCAAGGCCCCCTACCCACTAAAACCCCCTCTGTCTCACCCGTATCGTCCCACTGGAATCGCCTTTAGGCATGCAATCAGGTGGACGACTGGTCATTGATTCGCCGGAATAAGACTAACTACTACTCTTACTATCTCTTTTCCATCCCTCATCCTTCTCCTTATTTCTCATTATTCTATTCATCAATCCCCTTACTGCCTCCCAAGTTGTTGTCCGGTCAGTCATAACTGTTATTAGATTTCCTACGGTCAGTTCCTACCCTAGTCCAGTGTGTACTTCTCTTCTTTCCACCTCCCATCTCGGGCAATGGAAAAGGGTGTGCATTGCGTCATCTATTTCTCCACAGTATGCGCACTCTTCACTGTCTATTTTTCCTATCCTTTTCAAGTAGCTCTTAAAACTTCCATGCCCGGTTAACACCTGCGTCATGTAGTAGTCCACATTACGATGCTTACACTCTAACCATTTACGTATGTTGGGAATGAGTAACTTGGTCCATTGTGCCACCGCCTCGTTCTCATCCCATTCTTCTTGCCACACCCGAATGACTTCCTCTCTCGCCTGATTTCTTTCTCCTGCGTCGTGTATCATTTTCCTTTCTTTTGCCTGTAAGTGTATGGGTATTACCCCGGCTATCACTTGGGCCGCCTTCGTGGACACAGTCTTATAAGCGCAGACCACTCTAAGTACTGCCTTTCTTTGCACTTTCTCCATCATTGTTCTGTATGTCTGCTTCTCGAGTGCTCTGTACCATATCGGGGCTCCATACAAGAGAATGGAATGAACTACCCCACACAAGGTATATCTTTTGCAATATCTTGGTCCCCCAACATTTGGCATTATCCTCATCAGTGCCGACACTGTGTCTTCCGCTTTCTTCGTGACCATCCGGATATGGTCTCCAAACGTACCATTTCCATCTATCATCACCCCTAAATATCGAACTGCAGTTTTTGGCACAATTTCAAAGTTGTTTAGTCTAAACCGGACATTCTTTCTTCTTTTCCTAGGACCTTTCAGAATAACGGCTTCCGTTTTTTCTGGGGCCAATTCCAGAGAATGGTTAGTCATCCAGAGCCTAATGCATCTAAGTGCCTCATTTACCCTGTCCTTCAGCTCATCTTCCTCCTCCGCGCTCACCACTACGGCTAGATCGTCGGCGAAACCTATTGACCGTGCTCCTTTTGTTAGTTTCATCCTCAGCACTCCATCATAGAGAATATTCCATAATATTGGACCCAATACCGATCCTTGCGGGACTCCTGCTGTCACCTCTAGCTCTACGTTCCGGTCTATCCTAATTTTACGGCTCTCGAAATAGGCACCAATTACTTTCACCAGGTATGGGGAAATTCCTCTGGCATACAATTTTTCGATGATTAGACTCCATGAGGCAGTATTAAATGCATTCTTTACGTCCAGCGTAATTAGAGCGCACCACTTGGCTTCATTATACTCCTTGGCCTTAATGACCATTTCGATGGCGTGTACCGTAGAGCGTCCTCTCCTAAAGCCATACTGGTGCTCTGCCCATCCTCCTTTTTCTTCTATTTCTTCTTCTAGCCGCTTCCTTATGAGCCGCTCATAGGTCTTACTCATAGTACTAAGTAGACAAATAGGTCTAAACGCTGAGGGACTTTCTATTGATTTCCCCCCTTTCAGTAATAGAACCAATTTGGCCACCTTCCATTTCAGAGGAAACACTTGTGTCCTTAGCAAGTTGTTGAATAGTGACAGCATCCATTCGGGGGCCACTTTTATTGCTTCTTTTACAACTTCTGGTGGTATTCCGTCCAAACCAGGTGATTTGCCACTTTTAATCCCCTCCATGGCTTCTAGAAGCTCATCCATGGTAAAAAGATTTACCTTCGCACTCACAGGGATCGCTTTAATTCTGTCAGTTCTGTGTGGAAACAGTTCGCGCGCAATTTCTAGCTTCCTTCCCGTTGTTAAGTCAACTGGTAGACGGTTGGTCAGGCGTCCAGTTACAATTTTATATCCGTCCCCCCATATGTCCATATCCAGTGCCTCACACAATTCCTGCCAGTGTCTTCTCTTAGATGCGTCTATAAGTTTTCTCAGGTTCCGCCTAGCTTGTTTGTATTTCTCTTTTAGATCCTGCGTATTCGCTGCATTGCTATTATTTCTATTGACTCTGGTCAACTCCCTTCTTTTTTTCTTACACTCCTTTCTTTTTTCCCCGATTTCTTCATTCCACCAGTACGGAAGTAAAGTCGGTTTCCGCATACCCTCTGCTACTCGGCTATGTAACCAAGATTGTTTCGGCATTCTCGAACCGGATTCTATTGTATTCTCGTGTGGATTTATATTTTTTCCATTGAGCAAAATGTCCAGTGTGGCCCTGAACACGTCCCAATCAGTTCTTATCACTACCTTCTCCGCCGTTTTCTTTACAGTTTTATATCCCTTTATCTCGAAATATATAAACTTATGATCGCTGAGTGTCTCATCATCTAAAACTTGCCACTCACGTATCCTCGCAGCTATCTTCTGAGTAGAACAGGTAACGTCTATGAACGATTGAGAGTCTCCTCTGACAAAAGTCGGCGTTTCCCCAGTATTATGGACCACCATATCTAGTGTCGCCAGCCATTCAGTCCAGTACTCTCCTCTACGGTCGGTAACAGGTGACCCCCACAATGGCGACTTGACATTTAGATCTCCTAGTATGATGCTCTCTCCTATTGTTGTTCTGCTGTCCTCCATCATACTATCCATGTCGACCTTGAATTCTTCTATTGCAATATTCGGGGAACTATAGCAACAGTAAATCTGGAAGTTTTTTAGGTATATACAAATATACCCCTCCTCTGGTCTAACCCTAATCACTTCGAGTTTCTTATTGATAAAGGGCACAGCAACATTACATCTTTTATCCTTAATCCAATTCGAGTTTCTCATCAGTTTTTTATTCGGTTCGCTAGCAATAAGTACATCTACACCTCTTTTCCGTGCTGTGACATAGGCCATATCGTGGCTATGTCTAGCTCTCATTACATTACATTGTAAAACTTTTATGCTAGCCATCTACGTAAGAGAACTGTGCGTCCGTCTATCTTCTTCTCGACGGTATGTTCTACCCGAGCTCTTACTTGAGTTTCTCCTTCCGGTTTCGAGGAGTCTTCTGAAACGCGGGCATTTAGAACTACCAGCTCTATGATCGTGTCCTTTACAGCTGTGGCAGTACGATTCGTTTTCACAGTCCCTCGCCTTATGCCCTGTCTTCCCACAATTTAGACAATCATCCGACCGGTCCATCCCTTTACACGCTGAGGCTATATGTCCAAATTCCAGACATTTGTAGCATCTTATCACTGTTACCCATTTCTTTATTAGACAGTGTACCCATCCTATACGCACTCTTCCTCTTTGTAGTAGACTTTCGGCAATGCCTCTTGAAGCTTCAACGGTAGCTATTTGATTCCCATTCCTTGCTGGTCTTAATGATTTAACTTCTATAGTATCACTTTTCGCTGCACCTACCGTTTCTATCAGCGCAGCTTTTAGTTCATCTTCTGTAGTTGCAGCGTCAATGTTATACATAAGCATCGTAGTTGAAGGTCTTCTCGTTTCCACCTCTGCGTCCTTTACGTTTTTCCTTATTTCCTGTTTAAGCATCTCTGCTTTTTCCTTGCCCCCATCTACAGCAAAAAGCAAATCCCCTCTTCCAATTTTCTTTATCGCCTTAACTTCTACTCCGATTTTCCTGATATCTACGTTTTGTTTTACTGTCTTTAGTAGTTCTGCATATGATTTTCTGCCTGCCTTAATTATTACAGTTTCCTCTGTATTTTTTCCTTTTAGCTTTCCTTCTTTTTTATCCGGGGTTGGTTTATTCCCCTTGGGATAGCTTATTTGTATTTTCACCCCAGTAGATCGGAAAATATGCTCCAAAATTTTTCGTGCGTACTCTCTATTCATCCCCTCGGACGCTATTACAAGTCTAAGACATTCCCTTTTATGGCTACTCATCAAGTTTTTCCAATTTTTAACTAAACCGTGAAATTTCTTCATGTCGTTTACTCCCCTTGTGTCAGTCGTCTGTGGCAAAATATATATGTAATTTTTTCTCTCTTCGCCAGCACCTTTACTTGTTATAGTGTTGGTTGAATTAATCAGGAATTCTGCTGTACCGTCTTCTAATCCGTCGTCTATTAACTTAAGTAATGCCGGATATCTTCGCGTGATCTCTTTAATTTCCCCTTTATCGCCTTTATCTCGTGGATCGATAACCAAAGCTACATCTGACTCCAGATAGTTTTCAAAATTTTCTGTTACCATTTTTGTCACCGTATATGCCTTCTCGGGCCACTCCATATCTAGCAATTTCGAAATGTCCTCAAAGCCCTTCGCCACTTCTAGCGCTGAATCTATTTGCTTAATTTGCTCTCGGTCTCTCTCCCGTTTCTCTGCGTTAATGTCGGAAAAGTCCACCTGAGTACCTTTATCTATCGCTACTTTGCTGTCTGACCCAACCTTCACTTTCTTTCCACTTGGCAGATTTTCCCACTCAATACATCTTCTGTCCATGATTTCTGCCAAACGGCTCATCTTCTTTACTCCTTGTTTTATCTCCATCTTTGTATTTTGGTTTTTCTCAACTTGATCTACCAGCTTGTTACTAGTATCGACCATTTTTCTTATCATTTCCCTCAGCTCCTCCCATACCTGGTGTTCTTCATTTTCTCTTCTCCTTTTTGCTCCCGTTCCATCTTCCAAACCGCTCAGGCTTGTTGAGCTACCTTCCTTACTTGGTAGATATCTGCTTCCACTTCCGATAGAGCTTATTGATCCTCTACGCGACAGTGATAATTCCTGACCTATCGAGCCCACTGAGCTTACAGACGAGGCTCGAGATCTTGAGCCTTCTTCACCTAGCATGCTAACGGAGACTTTTCGGGACCTTGGAGGTGTTCTGCTGAGAGAACTTCTTCTCTCTGATGGATCCGTTTCTTCGGTCCATGTATAACCAGTAGCAATTTTTCCCCTCTCAGCCTGGTTTTCCACTGATAGAGAAGCACAGTCGCTGGCTGACGATCCAGTGGGGCCTGCTTCACCACCACCTTCCTGGACCGGTACTGGGGTTCCGAGCCCCTGCACCGTAATAATTTCCTTATTTTCTTCCATATCCATTCCTCTTACTGTGATTTTGGTCCGCCCCGGGTATTTTATTTCTCCGGTACCCGTCATATCTGACGAGAAGTCCCCTATCCGCCACCTGGGGAGGCGCCCGATGGGAGATTCACAACTCCGCACGGGATATTTGAAATGCCTATCGGCAACCATATCTGGAATGCCTATCGGCACCTATATTTGAAATGTCTATCGGCTTCTATATCTGAAATGCCTATCGAAACCTATTTTTAAAATTCCAATCGGCAACTATATCTGAAATGCCTATCGGCACCTATATCTGAAATGCCTATCGGCACCTATTTTTGAAATGCCTATCGAAAACTACATCTGAAATGCCTATCAGCACCTTTATTTGAAATGCTTATCGGCAACCATATCTGAAATAGCTATCGACACCTATATTTGAAATCCCTATCGGCTTCTATATCTGAAATGCCTATCGGCACCTATTTTTAAAATGCCAATCGGCAACTATATCTGAAATGCCAATCGGCACCTATATCTGAAATGCCTATCGGCAACTATTTTTGAAATGCCTATTGGAAACAACATCTGAAATGCCTATCAGCACCTATATTTGAAATGCCTATCGGCAACCATATCTGGAATGCCTATCGGCGCCTATATTTGAAATGCCTATCGGCTTCTATATCTAAAATGCCTATCGGCACCTATTTTTAAAATGCCAATCGGCAACTATATCTGAAGTGCCTATCGGCACCTATATCTCAAATGCCTATCGGCACCTATTTTTGAAATGCCTATCGGCACCTATTTTTGAAATGCCTATCGTAAACTACATCTGAAATGCCTATCAGCATTTATATTTGAAATGCCTATCGGCAACCACATCAGAAATGCCTATCGGCACATATATCTGAAATGCCTTACGGCATTTATATCTGAAATGCCGATCGACACCTATATTTGAAATGCCTATCGGCACCTATATTTTAAATGCCTATCGGCAACTATATCTGATATGCCTATCGGCACCTATATCTGAAATGCCTATCGGCACCTATTTTTGAAATGCCAATCGGAAACTACATCTAAAATGCCTATCGGCACCTATTTTTAAAATGCCAATCGGAAAGTATATCTGAAATGCCTATCGGCATCCAAAATTGAAATGCCTATCGGAACCTATTTTTGAAATGCCTATCGGAAACAACATCTGAAATGACTATCAGCACCTATATTTGAAATGCCTATCGGCAACCATATCTAAATTGCCTAACCACACCTGTATTTGAAATACCTATCGGCTTCTATATCTAAAATGCCTATCGGCACCTATTTTTAAAATGCCAATCGGCAACTATATCTGAAATGCCTATCGGCACCTATATGTGAAATGCCTATCGGCACCAACTTTTGAAATGCCTATCGGAAACTCCATTTGAAATGCCTATCAGCACCTATATTTGAAATGCCTATCGGCAACCATATCTGGAATGCCTATCGGCACCTATATTTGAAATGCCTATCGAGTTCTATATCTGAAATGCCTATCGACACCTATTTTTAAAATGCCAATTGGCAACTATATCTGAAATGCCTATCGGCACCTATATCTGAAATGCCTATCGGTACCTATTTTTGAAATGCCTATCGGAAACTACATCTGAAATGATTATCAGCACTTATATTTGAAATGCCTATCGGCAACCATATCTGGAATGCCTATCGGCACCTATATTTGAAATGCCTATCGGCTTCTATATCTGAAATGCCTATCGGCACCTATTTTTAAAACACCAATCGGCAACTATATCTGAAATGCCTATCGGCACCTATATCTGAAATGCCTATCGGCATATATGTTTGAAATGCCTTTCGGAAACTACATCTGAAATGCCTATCTGCTCCTATATTTGAAATACCTATCGGCAACCATATCTAAAATGCCTATCGACACCTATATTTGAAATACCTATCGGCTTCTATATCTGAAATGCCTATCGGCACCTGTTTTTAAAATGCCAATCGGCAACTATATCTGAAATTCCTATCGGCACCTATATCCGAAATGCCTATCGGCATCAATTTTTGAAATGCCTATCGGAAACTACATCTAAAATGCCTATCAGCACCTATATTTGAAATGCCTATCGGCAACTATATCTGCAATTCCTATCGGCACCTATATTTGAAATGCCTATCGGCTTCTATATCTGAAATGCCTATCGGCACCTATTTTTTAAATGCCAATTAGCAACTATATCTGAAATGACTATTGGCACCTATATCTGAAATGCCTATCGGCACCTATTTTTGAAATGCATATCGAAAACTACATCTGAAATGCCTATCAGCACCTATATTTGAAATGCCTATCGGAAACTACATCTGAAATGCCTATCAGCACCTATATTTGAAATGTCTATCGGCAACCATATCTGGAATGCCTATCGGCACCTATATTTGAAATGCCTATCGGCTTCTATATCTGAAATGCCTATCGGCACCTATTTTTAAAATGCCAATCGGCAACTATATCTGAAATGCCTATCGGCACCTATATCTGAAATGCCTATCGGCACCTATTTTTGAAATGCCTATCGGAAACTACATCTGAAATGCCTATCAGCACCTATATTTGAAATGCCTATCGGCAACCATATCTGAAATGCCTATCGACACCTATATTTGAAATACCTAACGGCTGCTATTTCTAAAATGCCTATCGGTACCTATTTTTAAAATGCCAATCGGCAACTATATCTGAAATGCCAATCGGCACCTATATCTGAAATGCCTATCGGCACCTATTTTTGAAATGCCTATCGGAAACTACATCTGAAATGCCTATCGGCACCTATTTTTTAAATGCCAATTAGCAACTATATCTGAAATGACTATTGGCACCTATATCTGAAATGCCTATCGGCACCTATTTTTGAAATGCATATCGAAAACTACATCTGAAATGCCTATCAGCACCTATATTTGAAATGCCTATCGGAAACTACATCTAAAATGCCTATCAGCACCTATATTTGAAATGCCTATCGGCAACTATATCTGCAATGCCTATCGGCACCTATATTTTAAATGCCTATCGGCTGCTATATCTGAAATGCCTATCGGCACCTATTTTTTAAATGCCAATTGGCAACTATATCTGAAATGACTATCGGCACCTATATCTGAAATGCCTATCGGCACCTATTTTTGAAATGCCTATCGAAAACTACATCTGAAATGCCTATCAGCACCTATATTTGAAATGCCTATCGGCAACCATATCTGGAATGTCTATCGGCACCTATATTTAAAATGCCTATCGGCTTCTGTATCTGAAATGCCTATCGGCACCTATTTTTAAAATGCCAATCGGACACTATATCTGAAATGCCTATCATCACCTATATCTGAAATGCCTATCGGCACCTATTTTTGAAATGCCTATCGGAAACAACATCTGAAATGCCTATCAGCACCTATATTTGAAATGCCTATCGGCAACCATATCTGAAATGCCTATCGACACCTATATTTGAAATACCTATCGGCTTCTATATCTGAAATGCCTATCGGTACCTATTTTTAAAATGTCAATCGGTAACTATATCTGAAATGCCTATCGGCACCTATATCTGAAATGCCTATCGGCACCATTTTTTGAAATGCCTATCGGAAACAACATCCGGAATGCCTATCACCACCTATATTTGAAATGCCTATCGGCAACCATATCTGGAATGCCTATCGGCACCTATATTTGAAATGCCTATCGGCTTCTATATCTGAAATGCCTATCGACACCAATTTTTGAAATGCCTATCGGAAACTACATCTGAAATGCCTATCAGCACCTATATTTGAAATGCCTATCGGCAACCATATCAGGAATGCTCATCGGCACCTACATTTAAAATGCCTATCGGCTTATATATCTGAAATGCCTATCGGCACCTATTTTTAAAATGCCAATCGGCAACTATATCTGAAATGCCTATCGGCACCTATATCTGAAATGCCTATCGGCACCTATATTTGAAATGCCTATCGGAAACTACATCTGAAATGCCTATCAGCACCTATATTTGAAATGCCTATCGGCAATCATATCTGAAATGCCTATCGACACCTATATTTGAAATACCTATCGGCAACCATATCTGGAATGCCTATCGGCACCTATATTTGAAATGCCTATCGGCTTCTATATCTGAAATGCCTATCGGCACCTATTTTTAAAATGCCAATCGGCACCTATATCTGAAATGCCTATCGGCACCAATATTTGAAATGCCTATCTGAAACTACATCTGAAATGCCTATCAGCACCTATATTTGAAATGCCTATCGGCAACCATATCTGGAATGCCTATCGGCACCTATATTTGAAATGCCTATCGGCTTCTATATCTGAAATGCCTATCGGCACCTATTTTTAAAATGCCAATCGGCACCTATATCTGAAATGCCTATCGGTACCAATTTTTGAAAAGCCTATCGGAAACTACATCTAAAATGCCTATCAGCACCTATATTTGAAATGCCTATCGGCAACCATATCTGGAATGCCTATCGGCACCTATATTTGAAATGCCTATCGGCACCTATTTTTAAAATGCCTATCGGAAACTACATCTGAAATGCCTATCAGCACCTCTATTTGAAATGCTTATCGGCAACCATATCTGAAATGCCTATCGACACCTATATTTGAAATCCCTATCGGCTTCTATATCTGAAATGCCTATCGGCACCTATTTTTAAAATGCCAATCGGCAACTATATCTGAAATGCCTATCGGCACCTATATCTGAATTGCCTATCGGCATAAATTTTTGAAATGCCTATCGGAAACTACATCTGAAATGCCTATCAGCACCTATATTTGAAATGCCTATCGGCAACCATATCTGGAATGCCTATCGGCGCCTATATTTGAAATGCCTATCGGCTTCTATATCTGAAATGCCTATCAGCACTTATTTTTAAAATGCCAATCGGCGTTTATATCTGAAGTGCCTATCGGCACCTATATCTGAAATGCCTATCGGCACCTATTTTTGAAATGCCTATCGAAAACTACATCTGAAATGCCTATCAGCACCTATATTTGAAATGCCTATCGGCAACCACATCAGAAATGCCTATCGGCACCTATATCTGAAATGCCTTTCGGCATTTATATCTGAAATGCCGATCGACAACTATATTTAAAATGCTTATCGGCACTTTTATTTTAAATGCCTATCGGCAACTATATCTGATAAGCCTATCGGCACCTATATCTGAAATGCCTATCGGCACCTATTTTTGAAATGCCAATCTTTAAGTATATCTGAAATGCCTATCGGCACCTATATCATAAATGCCTATCGGAACCTATTTTTAAAAATGCCTATCGGAAACTACATCTGAAATGACTATCAGCACCTATATTTGAAATGCCTATCGGCAACCATATCTGAAATGCCTATCCACACCTATATTTGAAATACCTATCGGCTTCTATATCTAAAATGCCTATCGGCACCTATTTTTAAAATGCCATTTGGTAAGTATATCTGAAATGCCTATCGGCACCTATATCTAAAATGCCTATCGGAACCTACTTTTGAAATGCCTATCGGAAACTACATCTGAAATGACTATCAGCACCTATATTTGAAATGCCTATCGGCAACCATATCTGAAATGCCTATCCACACCTATATTTGAAATACCTATCAGCTTCTATATCTAAAATGCCTATCGGCACCTATTTTTAAAATGCCAATCGGCAACTACATCTGAAATGCCTATCGGCTTATATATCTGAAATGCCTATCGGCACCTATTTTTAAAATGCCAATCGGCAACTATATCTGAAATGCCAATCGGCACCTATATCTGAAATGCCTATCGACACCTATTTTTAAAATGCCAATTGGCAACTATATCTGAAATGCCTATCGGCACCTATATCTGAAATGCCTATCGACACCTATTTTTAAAATGCCAATTGGCAACTATATCTGAAATGCCTATCGGCACTTATATCTGAAATGCCTATCGGCACTTATATCTGAAATGCCTATCGGTACCTATTTTTGAAATGCCTATCGGAAACTACATCTGAAATGCCTATCAGCACCTATATTTGAAATGCCTATCGGCAACCATATCTGGAATGCCTATCAGCACCTACATTTAAAATGCCTATCGGCTTCTATATCTGAAATGCCTATCGGCACCTATTTTTAAAATGCCAATCGGCAACTATATCTGAAATGCCTATCGGCACCTATATCTGAAATGTCTATCGGCACCATTTTTTGAAATGCCTATCGGAAACTACATCCGGAATGCCTATCAGCACCTATATTTGAAATGCCTATCGGCAACCATATCTGGAATGCCTATCGGCACCTATATTTGAAATGCCTATCGGCTTCTATATCTGAAATGCCTATCGGCACCTATTTTTGAAATGCCTATCGGAAACTACATCTGAAATGCCTGTCAGCACCTATATTTGAAATGCCTATCGGCAATCATATCTGAAATGCCTATCGACACCTATATTTGAAATACCTATCGGCTTCTATATCTGAAATGCCTATCGGCACCTATTTTTAAAATGCCAATCGGCAACTATATCTGATATGCCTATCGGCACCTATATCTGAAATGCCTATCGGCACCAATTTTTGAAATGCCTATCAGCACCTATATTTGAAATGCCTATCGGCAACCATATCTGGAATGCCTATCGGCACCTATATTTGAAATGCCTATCAGCTTCTATATCTGAAATGCCTATCGGTACCTATTTTAAAAATGACAATCGGCAACTATATCTGAAATGCCTATCGGCACCTATATCTGAAATGCCTATCGGCACCTATATCTGAAATGCCTATCGGCACCTATTTTTGAAATGCCTATCGGAAACTACATCTGAAATGCCTATCAGCACCTATATTTGAAATGCCTATCGGCAACCATATCTGGAATGCCTATCGGCGCCTATATTTGAAATGCCTATCGGCTTCTATATCTGAAATACCTATCGGCGCCTATTTTTAAAATGCCAATCGGCAACTATATCTGAAGTGCCTGTCGGCACCTATATCTGAAATGCCTATCGGAAACTACATCTAAAATGCCTATCGGCACCTATTTTTAAAATGCCAATCGGTAAGTATATCTGAAATGCCTATCGGCACCTATATCTGAAATGCCTATCGGAACCTATTTTTGAAATGCTTATCGGAAACTACATCTGAAATGACTATCAGCACCTATATTTAAAATGCCTATCGGCAACCATATTTGAAATGCCTATCCACACCTATATTTGAAATACCTATCGGCTTCTATATCTGAAATGCCTATCGGCACCTATTTTTAAAATGCTAATCGGCAACTATATCTGAAATGCCTATCGGCACCTATATCTGAAATGCCTATCGGTACCTACTGTTGAAATGCCTATCGGAAACTACATCTGAAATGATTATCAGCGCTTATATTAGATATGCCTATCGGCAACCATATCTGGAATGCCTATCGGCAACTATATTTGAAATGCTTATCGGCTTCTATATCTGAAATGCCTATCGGCACCTATTTTTAAAATACCAATCGGCAACTATATCTAAAATGCCTATCGGCACCTATATCTGAAATGCCTATCGGCATATATTTTTGAAATGCCTTTCGGAAACTACATCTGAAATGCCTATCTGCTCCTATATTTGAAATGCCTATCGGCAACCATATCTGAAATGCCTATCGACACCTATATTTGAAATACCTATCGGCTTCTATAACTGAAATGCCTATCGGCACCTGTTTTTAAAATGCCAATCGGTAACAATATCTGAAATGCCTATCGGCACCTATATCCGAAATGCCTATCGGCATCAATTTTTGAAATGCCTATCGGAAACTACATCTAAAATGCCTATCAGCACCTATATTTGAAATGCCTATCGGCAACCATATCTGGAATGCCTATCGGCACCTATATTTGAAATGCCTATCGGCTTCTATATCTGAAATGCCTATCGGCACCTATTTTTAAAATGCCAATCGGCAACTATATCTGAAATGCCTATCGGCACCTATATCTGAAATGCCTATCGGCACCTATTTTTGAAATGCCTATCGGAAACTACATCTGAAATGCCTATCAGCACCTATATTTGAAATGCCTATCGGCAACCATATCTGGAATGCCTATCGGCGCCTATATTTGAAATGCCTATCGGCTTCTATATCTGAAATGCCTAACGGTACTAATTTTTAAATTGCCAATCGGCATTTATATCTGAAGTGCCTATCGGCACCTATATCTGAAATGCCTATCGGCACCTATTTTTGAAATGCCAATCTTTAAGTATATCTGAAATGCCTATCGGCACCTATATCTAAAATGCCTATCGGAACCTATTTTTGAAATGCCTATCGGAAACTACATCTGAAATGACTATCAGCACTTATATTTGAACTGCCTATCGGCAACCATATCTGAGATGCCTATCCACACCTATATTTGAAATACCTATCGGCTTCTATATCTAAAATGCCTATCGGCACCTATTTTTAAAATGCAAATCGGTAAGTATATCTAAAATGCCTATCGGCACCTATATCTAAAATGCCTATCGGAACCTATCTTTGAAATGCCTATCGGAAACTACATCTAAAATGACTATCGGCACCTATATTTGAAATGCCTATCGGCAACCATATCTGAAATGCCTATCCACACCTATATTTGAAATACCTATCGGCTTCTATATCTATAATGCCTATCGGCACCTATTTTTAAAATGCCAATCGGCAACTACATCTGAAATGCCTATCGGCTTATATATCTGAAATGCCTGTCGGCACCTATTTTTAAAATGCCAATCGGCAACTATATCTGAAATGCCAATCGGCACCTATATCTGAAATGCCTATCGACACCTATTTTTAAAATGCCAATTGGCAACTATATCTGAAATGCCTATCGGCACCTATATCTGAAATGCCTATCGACACCTATTTTTAAAATGCCAATTGGCAACTATATTTGAAATGCCTATCGGCACCTATATCTGAAATGCCTATCGGTACCTATTTTTGAAATGCCTATCGGAAACTACATCTGAAATGATTATCAGCACTTATATTTGAAATGCCTATCGGCAACCATATCTGGAATGCCTATCGGCACCTATATTTGAAATGTCTATCGGCTTCTATATCTGAAATGCCTATCGAAACCTATTTTTAAAATTCCAATCGGCAACTATATCTGAAATGCCTATCGGCACCTATATCTGAAATGCCTATCGGCAACTATTTTTGAAATGCCTATCGGAAACTACATCTGAAATGCCTATCAGCACCTTTATTTGAAATGCTTATCGGCAACCATATCTGAAATAGCTATCGACACCTATATTTGAAATCCCTATCGGCTTCTATATCTGAAATGCCTATCGGCACCTATTTTTAAAATGCCAATCGGCAACTATATCTGAAATGCCAATCGGCACCTATATCTGAAATGCCTATCGGCAACTATTTTTGAAATGCCTATTGGAAACAACATCTGAAATGCCTATCAGCACCTATATTTGAAATGCCTATCGGCAACCATATCTGGAATGCCTATCGGCGCCTATATTTGAAATGCCTATCGGCTTCTATATCTAAAATGCCTATCGGCACCTATTTTTAAAATGCCAATCGGCAACTATATCTGAAGTGCCTATCGGCACCTATATCTCAAATGCCTATCGGCACCTATTTTTGAAATGCCTATCGGCACCTATTTTTGAAATGCCTATCGTAAACTACATCTGAAATGCCTATCAGCATTTATATTTGAAATGCCTATCGGCAACCACATCAGAAATGCCTATCGGCACATATATCTGAAATGCCTTACGGCATTTATATCTGAAATGCCGATCGACACCTATATTTGAAATGCCTATCGGCACCTATATTTTAAATGCCTATCGGCAACTATATCTGATATGCCTATCGGCACCTATATCTGAAATGCCTATCGGCACCTATTTTTGAAATGCCTATCGGAAACTACATCTAAAATGCCTATCGGCACCTATTTTTAAAATGCCAATCGGAAAGTATATCTGAAATGCCTATCGGCATCCAAAATTGAAATGCCTATCGGAACCTATTTTTGAAATGCCTATCGGAAACAACATCTGAAATGACTATCAGCACCTATATTTGAAATGCCTATCGGCAACCATATCTAAATTGCCTAACCACACCTGTATTTGAAATACCTATCGGCTTCTATATCTAAAATGCCTATCGGCACCTATTTTTAAAATGCCAATCGGCAACTATATTATCTGAAATGCCTATCGGCACCTATATGTGAAATGCCTATCGGCACCAACTTTTGAAATGCCTATCGGAAACTCCATTTGAAATGCCTATCAGCACCTATATATGAAATGCCTATCGGCAACCATATCTGGAATGCCTATCGGCACCTATATTTGAAATGCCTATCGAGTTCTATATCTGAAATGCCTATCGACACCTATTTTTAAAATGCCAATTGGCAACTATATCTGAAATGCCTATCGGCACCTATATCTGAAATACCTATCGGTACCTATTTTTGAAATGCCTATCGGAAACTACATCTGAAATGATTATCAGCACTTATATTTGAAATGCCTATCGGCAACCATATCTGGAATGCCTATCGGCACCTATATTTGAAATGCCTATCGGCTTCTATATCTGAAATGCCTCTCGGCACCTATTTTTAAAACACCAATCGGCAACTATATCTAAAATGCCTATCGGCACCTATGTCTGAAATGCCTATCGGCATATATGTTTGAAATGCCTTTCGGAAACTACATCTGAAATGCCTATCTGCTCCTATATTTGAAATACCTATCGGCAACCATATCTAAAATGCCTATCGACACCTATATTTGAAATACCTATCGGCTTCTATATCTGAAATGCCTATCGGCACCTGTTTTTAAAATGCCAATCGGCAACTATATCTGAAATGCCTATCGGCACCTATATCCGAAATTCCTATCGGCATCAATTTTTGAAATGATTATCGGAAACTACATCTAAAATGCCTATCAGCACCTATATTTGAAATGCCTATCGGCAACCATATCTGGAATGCCTATCGGCGCCTATATTTGAAATACCTATCGGCTTCTATATCTGAAATGCCTATCGGTACCTATTTTTAAAATCGGCAACTATATCTGAAGTGCCTATCGGCACCTATATCTCAAATGCCTATCGGCACCTATTTTTGAAATGCCTATCGAAAACTACATCTGAAATGCCTATCAGCATTTATATTTGAAATGCCTATCGGCAAACACATCAGAAATGCCTATCGGCACCTATATCTGAAATGCCCTACGGCATTTATATCTGAAATGCCGATCGACACCTATATTTGAAATGCCTATCGGCACCTATATTTTAAATGCCTATCGGCAACTATATCTGATATGCCTATCGGCACCTATATCTGAAATGCCTATCGGCACCTATTTTTGAAATGCCTATCGGAAACTACATCTAAAATGCCTATCGGCACCTATTTTTAAAATGCCAATCGGAAAGTATATCTGAAATGCCTATCGGCACCTATAATTGAAATGCCTATCGGAACCTATTTTTGAAATGCCTATCGGAAACAACATCTGAATTGACTATCAGCACCCATATTTGAAATGCCCATCGGCAACCATATCTGCAATGCTTATCGGCACCTATTTTTGAAATGCCTATCGGCTTCTATATCTGAAATGCCTATCGACACCTATTTTTTAAATGCCAATTAGCAACTATATCTGAAATGACTATCGGCACCTATATCTGAAATGCCTATCGGCACCTATTTTTGAAATGCCTATCGAAAACTACATCTAAAATTCCTATCAGCACCTATATTTGAAATGCCTATCGGCAACCATATCTGGAATGCCTATCGGCACCTATATTTGAAATGCCTATCGGCTTCTATATCTGAAATGCCTATCGGCACCTATTTTTAAAATGCCAATCGGCAACTATATCTGAAATGCCTATCGGCACCTATATCTGAAATGCCTATCGGCACCTATTTTTGAAATGCCTATCGGAAACTACATCTGAAATGCCTATCAGCACCTCTATTTGAAATGCTTATCGGCAACCATATCTGAAATGCCTGTCGACACCTATATTTGAAATCCCTATCGGCTTCTATATCTGAAATGCCTATCGGCACCTATTTTTAAAATGCCAATCGGCAACTATATCTGAAATGCCTATCGGCACCTATATCTGAATTGCCTATCGGCACCTATTTTTGAAATGCCAATTGGCAACTATATCTGAAATGACTATCGGCACCTATATCTGAAATGCCTATCGGCACCTATTTTTGAAATGCCTATCGAAAACTACATCTAAAATTCCTATCAGCACCTATATTTGAAATGCCTATCGGAAACTACATCTGAAATGCCTATCAGCACCTATATTTGAAATGCCTATCGGCAACCATATCTGGAATGCCCATCGGCACCTATATTTGAAATGCCTATCGGCTTCTATATCTGAAATGCCTATCGACACCTATTTTTAAAATGCCAATCGGCAACTATATCTGAAATGCCTATCGGCACCTATATCTGAAATGCCTATCGGCACCTATTTTTGAAATGCCTATCGAAAACTACATCTGAAATGCCTATCAGCATTTATATTTGAAATGCCTATCGGCAACCACATCAGAAATGCCCATCGGCACCTATATCTGAAATGCCCTACGGCATTTATATCTGAAATGCCGATCGACACCTATATTAGAAATGCCTATCGGCACCTATATTTTAAATGCCTATCGGCAACTATATCTGATATGCCTATCGGCACCTATATCTGAAATGCCTATCGGCACCTATTTTTGAAATGTGTATCGGAAACTACATCTAAAATGCCTATCGGCACCTATTTTTAAAATGCCAATCGGAAAGTATATCTGAAATGCCTATCGGCACCTATAATTAAATGCCTATCGGAACCTATTTTTGAAATGCCTATCGGAAACAACATCTGAAATGACTATCAGCACCTATATTTGAAATGCCTATCGGCAACCATATCTAAAATGCCTATCCACACCTGTATTTGACATACTTATCGGCTTTTATATCTAAAATGCCTATCGGCACCTATTTTTAAAATGCCAATCGGCAACTATATCTGAAATGCCTATCGGCACCTATATCTGAAATGCCTATCGGCACCAACTTTTGAAATGCCTATCGGAAACTCCATCTGAAATGCCTATCAGCACCTATATTTGAAATGCCTATCGGCAACCATATCTGGAATGCCTATCGGCACCTATATTTGAAATGCCTATCGGGTTCTATATCTGAAATGCCTATCGACACCTATTTTTAAAATGCCAATTGGCAACTATATCTGAAATGCCTATCGGCACATATATCTGAAATGCCTATCGGCACCATTTTTTGAAATGCCTATCGGAAACTACATCCGGAATGCCTATCAGCACCTATATTTGAAATGCCTATCGGCAACCATATCTGGAATGCCTATCGGCACCTATATTTGAAATGCCTATCGGCTTCTATATCTGAGATGCCTATCGACACCAATTTTTGAAATGCCTATCGGAAACTACATCTGAAATGCCTATCAGCACCTATATTTGAAATGCCTATCGGCAACCATATCTGGAATGCTCATCGGCACCTATATTTGAAATGCCTATCGGCTTATATATCTGAAATGCCTATCGGCACCTATATTTCAAATGCCAATCGGCAACTATATCTGAAATGCCTATCGGCACCTATATCTGAAATGCCTATCGGCACCTATTTTTGAAATGCCTATCGGAAACTACATCTGAAATGCCTATCATCACCTATATTTGAAATGCTTATCGGCAAACATATCTGAAATGCCTATCGACACCTATATTTAAAATCCCTATCGGCTTCTATATCTGAAATGCCTATCGGCACCTATTTTTAAAATGCCAATCGGCAACTATATTTTAAATGCCTATCGGCACCTATATCTGAAATGCCTATCGGCACCAATTTTTGAAATGCCTATCGGAAACTACATCTGAAATGCCTATCAGCACCTATATTGGAAATGCCTATCGGCAACCATATCTGGAATGCCCATCGGCGCCTATATTTGAAATGCCTATCGGCTTATATATTTGAAATGCCTATCGGCACCTATTTTTAAAATGCCAATCGGCAACTATATCTGAAATGCCTATCGGCACCTATATCTGAAATGCCTATCGGCACCTATTTTTGAAATGCCTATCGGCAATCATATCTGAAATGCCTATCGACACCTATATTTGAAATACCTATCGGCTTCTATATCTGAAATGCCTATCGGCACCTATTTTTAAAATGCCAATCAGCAACTATATCTGAAATGCCTATCGGCACCTATATCTGAAATGCCTATCGGCACCAATTTTTGAAATGCCTATCGAAAACTACATCTGAAATGCCTATCAGCACCTATATTTAAAATGCCTATCGGCAACCATATCTGGAATGCCTATCGGCACCTATATTTGAAATGCCTATCGGCTTCTATATCTGAAATGCCTATCGGCACCTATTTTTAAAATGCCAATCGGCAACTATATCTGAAATGCCTATCGGCACCTATATCTGAAATGGCTATCGGCACCTGTTTTTGAAATGCCTATCGGAAACTACATCTGAAATGCCTATCAGCACCTATATTTGAAATGCCTATCGGCAACCATATCTGGAATGCCTATCGGCGCCTATATTTGAAATGCCTATCGGCTTCTATATCTGAAATACCTATCGGCGCCTATTTTTAAAATGCCAATCGGCAACTATATCTGAAGTGCCTGTCGGCACCTATATCTGAAATGCCTATCGGCACCTATTTTTGAAATGCCTATCGAAAACTACATCTGAAATGCCTATCAGCACCTATATTTGAAATGCCTATCGGCAACCACATCAGAAATGCCTATCGGCACCTATATCTTAAATGCCTTTCGGCATTTATATCTGAAATGCCGGTCGACACATATATTTGAAATGCCTATCGGCACATATATTTTAAATGCCTATCGGTAATTATATCTGATATACCTATCGGCACCTATATCTGAAATGCCTATCGGCACCTATTTTTGAAATGCCTATCGGAAACTACATCTAAAATGCCTATCGGCAACTATTTTTAAAATGCCAATCGGTATGTATATCTGAAATGCCTATCGGCACCTATATCTGAAATGCCTATCGGAACCTATTTTTGAAATGCCTATCGGAAACTACATTTGAAATGACTATCAGCACCTATATTTGAAATGCCTATCGGCAACCATATCTGAAATGCCTATCCACACCTTTATTTGAAATACCTATCGGCTTCTATATCTGAAATGCCTATCGGCACCTATTTTTAAAATGCCAATCGGCAACTATATCTGAAATGCCTATCGGCACCTATATCTGAAATGCCTATCGGTACCTATTTTTGAAATGCCTATCGTAAACTTAATCTGAAATGATTATCAGCGCTTATATTTGATATGCCTATCGGCAACCATATCTGGAATGCCTATCGGCAACTATATTTGAATTGCCTATCGGCTTCTATATCTGAAATGCCTATCGGCACCTATTTTTAAAATACCAATCGGCAACTATATCTGAAATGCCTATCGGCACCTATATCTGAAATGCCTATCGGCACCTATTTTTGAAATGCCTATCGGAAACTACATCTGAAATGCCTATCAGCACCTATATTTGAAATGCCTATCGGCAATCATATCTGAAATGCCTATCGACACCTATATTTGAACTACCTATCGGCTTCTATATCTGAAATGCCTATCGGCAACTATTTTTAAAATGCCAATCGGCAACTATATCTGAAATGCCTATCGGCACCTATATCTGAAATACCTATCGGCACCAATTTTTGAAATGCCTATCAGCACCTATATTTGAAATGCCTATCGACAACCATATCTGGAATGCCTATCGGCACCTATATTTGAAATGCCTATCGGCTTCTATATCTGAAATGCCTATCGACACCTATTTTTAAAATGCCAATCGGCAACTATATCTGAAATGCCTATCGGCACCTATATCTGAAATGCCTATCGGCACCTATTTTTGAAATGCCTATCGGAAACTACATCTGAAATGCCTATCAGCACCTTTATTGAAATGCTTATCGGCAACCATATCTGAAATAGCTATCGACACCTATATTTGAAATCCCTATCGGCTTCTATATCTGAAATGCCTATCGGCACCTATTTTTAAAATGCCAATCGGCAACTATATCTGAAATGCCAATCGGCACCTATATCTGAAATGCCTATCGGCACCTATTTTTGAAATGCCTATCGGAAACTACATCTGAAATGCCTATCAGCACCTATATTTGAAATGCCTATCGGCAACCATATCTGGAATGCCTATCGGCGCCTATATTTGAAATGCCTATCGGCTTCTATATCTAAAATGCCTATCGGCACCTATTTTTAAAATGCTAATCGGCAACTATATCTGAAGTGCCTATCGGCACCTATATCTCAAATGCCTATCGGCACCTATTTTTGAAATGCCTATCGAAAATTACATCTGAAATGCCTATCAGCATTTATATTTGAAATGCCTATCGGCAACCACATCAGAAATGCCTATCGGCACCTATATCTGAAATGCCCTACGGCATATATATCTGAAATGCCGATCGACACCTATATTTGAAATGCCTATCGGCACCTATATTTTAAATGCCTATCGGCAACTATATCTGATATGCCTATCGGCACCGATATCTGAAATGCCTATCGGCACCTATTTTTGAAATGCCTATCGGAAACTACATCTAAAATGCCTATCGGCACCTATTTTTAAAATGCCAATCGGAAAGTATATCTGAGATGCCTATCGGCACCTATAATTGAAATGCCTATCGGAACCTATTTTTGAATTGCCTATCGGAAACAACATCTGAAATGACTATCAGCACCTATATTTGAAATGCCTATCGGCAACCATATCTAAAATGCCTATCCACACCTGTATTTGAAATACTTATCGGCTTCTATATCTAAAATGCCTATCGGCACCTATTTTTAAAATGCCAATCGGCAACTATATCTGAAATGCTTATCGGCACCTATATCTGAAATGCCTATCGGCACCAACTTTTGAAATGCCTGTCGGAAACTCCATCTGAAATGCCTATCAGCACCTATATTTGAAATGCCTATCGGCAACCATATCTGGAATGCCTATCGGCACCTATATTTGAAATGCCTATCGGGTTCTATATCTGAAATGCCTATCGACACCTATTTTTAAAATGCCAATTGGCAACTATATCTGAAATGCCTATCGGCACCTATATCTGAAATGCCTATCGGTACCTATTTTTAAAATGCCTATAAGAAACTACATCTGAAATGATTATCAGCACTTATATTTGAAATGCCTATCGGCAACCATATCTGGAATGCCTATCGGCACCTATATTTGAAATGCCTATCGGCTTCTATATCTGAAATGCCTATCGGCACCTATTTTTAAAACACCAATCGGCAACTATATCTGAAATGCCTATCGGCATCTATATCTGAAATGCCTATCGGCACCATTTTTTGAAATGCCTATCGGAAACTACATCCGGAATGCCTATCAGCACCTATATTTAAATTGCATATCGGCAACCATATCTGGAATGCCTATCGGCACCTATATTTGAAATGCCTATCGGCTTCTATATCTGAAATGCCTATCGACACGAATTTTTGAAATGCCTATCGGAAACTACATCTGAAATGCCTATCAGCACCTATATTTGAAATGCCTATCGGTAACCATATCTGGAATGCTCATCGGCACCTATATTTGAAATGCCTATCGGCTTATATATCTGAAATGCCTATCGGCACCTATATTTAAAATGCCAATCGGCAACTATATCTGAAATGCCTATCGGCACCTATATCTGAAATGCCTATCGGCACCTATTTTTGAAATGCCTATCGGAAACTACATCTGAAATGCCTATCAGCACCTATATTTGAAATGCTTATCGGCAAACATATCTGAAATGCCTATCGACACCTATATTTAAAATCCCTATCGGATTCTATATCTGAAATGCCTATCGGCACCTATTTTTAAAATGCCAATCGGCAACTATATCTGAAATGCCTATCGGCACCTATATCTGAAATGCCTATCGGCAACAATTTTTGAAATGCCTATCGGAAACTACATCTGAAATGCCTATCAGCACCTATATTTGAAATGCCTATCCGCAACTATATCTGGAATGCTCATCGGCACCTATATTTGAAATGCCTATCGGCTTATATATCTGAAATGCCTATCGGCACCTATTTTTAAAATGCCAATCGGCAACTATATCTGAAATGCCTATCGGCACCTATATCTGAAATGCCTATCGGCACCTATTTTTGAAATGCCTATCGCAATCATATCTGAAATGCCTATCGACAGCTATATTTGAAATACCTATCGGCTTCTATATCTGAAATGCCTATCGGCACCTATTTTTAAAATGCCAATCGGCAACTATATCTGAAATGCCTATCGGCACCTATATCTGAAATGCCTATCGGCACCAATTTTTGAAATGCCTATCGGAAACTACATCTGAAATGCCTATCAGCACCTATATTTGAAATGCCTATCGGCAACCATATCTGGAATGCCTATCGGCGCCTATATTTGAAATGCCTATCGGCTTCTATATCTGAAATAACTATCGGCGCCTATTTTTAAAATGCCAATCGGCAACTATATCTGAAGTGCCTGTCGGCACCTATATCTGAAATGCCCATCGGCACCTATTTTTGAAATGCCTATCGAAAACTACACCTGAAATGCCTATCAGCACCTATATTTGAAATGCCTATCGGCAACCACATCAGAAATGCCTATCGGCACCTATATCTGAAATGCCTTTCGGCATTTATATCTGAAATGCCGGTCGACACCTATATCTGAAATGCCTATCGGCAAATATATTTTAAATGCCTATCGGCAACTATATCTGATATACCTATCGGCACCTATATCTGAAATGCCTATCGGCACCTATTTTTGAAATGCCTATCGGAAACTACATATAAATGCCTATCGGCACCTATTTTTAAAATGCCAATCGGTAAGTATATCTGAAATGCCTATCGGCACCTATATCTGAAATGCCTATCGGTACCTATTTTTGAAATGCCTATCGTAAACTACATCTGAAATGATTATCAGCGCTTATATTTGATATGCCTATCGGCAACCATATCTGGAATGCCTATCGGCAACTATATTTGAAATGCCTATCGGCTTCTATATCTGAAATGCCTATCGGCACCTATTTTTAAAATACCAATCGGCAACTATATCTGAAATGCCTATCGGCACATATATCTGAAATGCCTATCGGCATATATTTTTGAAATGCCTTTCGGAAACTACATCTGAAATGCCTATCTGCTCCTATATTTGAAATGCCTATCGGCAACCATATCTGAAAAGCCTATCGACACCTATATTTGAAATACCTATCGGCTTCTATATCTGAAATGCCTATCGGCACCTGTTTTTAAAATGCCAATCGGCAACTATATCTGAAATGCCTATCGGCACCTATATCCGAAATGCCTATAGGCATCAATTTTTGAAATGCCTATCGGAAACTACATCTAAAATGCCTATCAGCATCTATATTTGAAATGCCTATCGGCAACCATATCTGGAATGCCTATCGGCACCTATATTTGAAATGCCTATCGGCTTCTATATCTGAAATGCCTATCGGCACCTATTTTTAAAATGCCAATCGGCAACTATATCTGAAATGCCTATCGGCACCTATATCTGAAATGCCTATCGGCACCTATTTTTGAAATGCCTATCGGAAACTACATCTGAAATGCCTATCAGCACCTATATTTGAAATGCTTATCGGCAACCATATCTGAAATGCCTATCGACACCTATATTTGAAATCCCTATCGGCTTCTATATCTGAAATGCCTATCGGCATCTATTTTTAAAATGCCAATCGGCAACTATATCTGAAATGCCTAACGGCACCTATATCTGAAATGCCTATCGGCACCTATTTTTGAAATGCCTATCGGAAACTACATCTGAAATGCCTATCAGCACCTATATTTGAAATGCCTATCGGCAACCATATCTGGAATACCTATCGGCACCTATATTTGAAATGCCTATCGGCTTCTATATCTGAAATGCCTATCGGCACATATTTTTGAAATGCCAATCGGCAACTATATCTGAAATGCCTATCGGCACCTATATCTATAATGCCAATCGGTACCTATTTTTGAAATGTCTATCGGAAACTACATCTGAAATGCCTATCAGCACTTATGTTTGAAATGCCTATCAGCAACCATATCTGGAATGCCTATCGGCGCCTATATTTGAAATGCCTATCGGCTTCTATATCTGAAATGCCTATCGGCACCTATTTTTAAAATGCCAATCGGCAACTACATCTGAAATGCCTATCGGCTTATATATCTGAAATGCCTATCGGCACCTATTTTTAAAATGCCAATCGGCAACTATATCTGAAATGCCAATCGGCACCTATATCTGAAATGCCTATCGACACCTATTTTTAAAATGCCAATCGGCAACTATATCTGAAGTGCCTATCGGCACCTATATCTGAAATGCCTATCGGCACCTATTTTTAAAATGCCTATCGAAAACTACATCTGAAATGCCTATCAGCACCTACATTTGAAATGCCTATCGGCACCTATATCTAAAATGCCTATCGGAACCTATTTTTGAAATGCCTATCGGAAACTACATCTGAAATGACTATCAGCACCTATATTTGAAATGCCTATCGGCAACCATATCTGAAATGCCTATCCACACCTATATTTGAAATACCTATCGGCTTCTATATCTAAAATGCCTATCGGCACCTATTTTTAAAATGCCAATCGGCAACTACATCTGAAATGCCTATCGGCTTATATATCTGAAATGCCTATCGGCACCTATTTTTAAAATGCCAATCGGCAACTATATCTGAAATGCCAATCGGCACATTTATCTGAAATGCCTATCGACACCTATTTTTAAAATGCCAATTGGCAACTATATCTGAAATGCCTATCGGCACCTATATCTGAAATGCCTATCGACACCTATTTTTAAAATGCCAATTGGCAACTATATCTGAAATGCCTATCGGCACCTATATCTAAAATGCCTATCGGTACCTATTTTTGAAATGCCTATCGGAAACTACATCTAAAATGCCTATCAGCACCTATATTTGAAATGCCTATCGGCAACCATGTCTGGAATGCCTATCGGCACCTATGTTTAAAATGCCTATCGGCTTCTATATCTGAAATGCCTATCGGCACCTATTTTTAAAATGCCAATCGGCAACTATATCTGAAATGCCTATCGGCACCTATATCTGAAATGCCTATCGGCACCATTTTTTTAAATGCCTATCGGAAACTACATCCGGAATGCCTATCAGCACCTATATTTGAAATGCCTATCGGCAACCATATCTGGAATGCCTATCGGCACCTATATTTGACATGCCTATCGGCTTCTATATCTGAAATGCCTATCGACACCAATTTTTGAAATGCCTATCGGAAACTACATCTGAAATGTTTATCAGCACCTATATTTGAAATGCCTATCGGCAACCATATCTGGAATGCTCATCGGCACCTATATTTGAAATGCCTATCGGCTTATATATCTGAAATGCCTATCGGCACCTATTTTTAAAATGCCAATCGGCAACTATATCTGAAATGCCTATCGGCACCTATATCTGAAATGCCTATCGGCACCTATTTTTGAAATGCCTATCGGAAACTACATCTAAAATGCCTATCAGCACCTATATTTGAAATGCCTATCGGCAATCATATCTGAAATGCCTATCGACACCTATATTTGAAATACCTATCGGCTTCTATATCTGAAATGCCTATCGGCACCTATTTTTAAAATGCCAATCGGCAACTATATCTGAAATGCCTATCGGCACCTATATCTGAAATGCCTATCGGCACCAATTTTTGAAATGCCTATCAGCACCTATATTTGAAATGCCTATCATCAACCATATCTGGAATGCCTATCGGCACCTATATTTGAAATGCCTATCAGCTTCTATATCTGAAATGCCTATCGGCACCTATTTTTAAAATGCCACTCGGCAACTATATCTGAAATGCCTATCGGCACCTATATCTGACATGCCTATCGGCACCTATTTTTGAAATGCCTATCGAAAACTACATCTGTAATGCCTATCAGCACCTATATTTGAAATGCCTATCGGCAACCACATCAGAAATGCCTATCGGCACCTATATCTGAAATGCCTTTCGGCATTTATATCTGAAATGCCGGTCGACACCTATATTTGAAATGCCTATCGGCACATATATTTTAAATGCCTATCGGCAACTATATCTGGTATGCCTATCGGCACCTATATCTGAAATGCCTATCGGCACCTATTTTTGAAATGCCTATCGGAAACTACATCTAAAATGCCTATCGGCACCTATTTTTAAAATGCCAATCGGTAAGTATATCTGAAATGCCTATCGGCACCTATATCTGAAATGCCTATCGGAACCTATTTTTGAAATGCCTATCGGAAACTACATCTGAAATGACTATCAGCACCTATATTTGAAATGCCTATCGGCAACCATATCTGAAATGCCTATCCACACCTATATTTGATATACCTATCGGCTTCTATATCTGAAATGCCTATCGGCACCTATTTTTAAAATGCCAATCGGCAACTATATCTGAAATGCCTATCGGCACCTATATCTGAAAGGCCTATCGGTACCTATTGTTGAAATGCCTATCGGAAACTACATCTGAAATGATTATCAGCGCTTATATTTGATATGCCTATCGGCAACCATATCTGGAATGCCTATCGGCAACTATATTTGAAATCCCTATCGGCTTCTATATCTGAAATGCCTATCGGCATTTATTTTTAAAATGCCAATCGGCAACTATATCTGAAATGCCTATCGGCACCTATATCTGAAATGCCTATCGGCACCTATTTTTGAAATGCCTATCGGAAACTACATCTGAAATGCCTATCAGCACCTATATTTGAAAGGCCTATCGGCAACCATATCTGGAATGCCTATCGGCGCCTATATTTGAAATGCCTATCGGCTTCTATATCTGAAATGCCTAACGGCACCAATTTTTAAAATGCCAATCGGCATTTATATCTGAAGTGCCTATCGGCACCTATATCTGAAATGCCTATCGGAACCTATTTTTGAAATGCCTATCGGAAACTACATCTGAAATGACTATCAGCCCTTATATTTGAACTGCCTATCGGCAACCATATCTGAAATGCCTATCCACACCTATATTTGAAATACCTATCGGCTTCTATATCTAAAATGCCTATCGGCACCTATTTTTAAAAAGCCAATCGGTAAGTATATCTGAAATGCCTATCGGCACCTATATCTAAAATGCCTATCGGAACCTATTTTTGAAATGCCTATCGGAAACTACATCTGAAATGACTATCAGCACCTATATTTGAAATGCCTATCGGCAACCATATCTGAAATGCCTATCCACACCTATATTTGAAATACCTATCGGCTTCTATATCTATAATGCCTATCGGCACCTATTTTTAAAATGCCAATCGGCAACTACATCTGAAATGCCTATCGGCTTATATATCTGAAATGCCTATCGGCACCTATTTTTAAAATGCCAATCGGCAACTATATCTGAAATGCCAATCGGCACCTATATCTGAAATGCCTATCGACACCTATTTTTAAAATGCCAATTGGCAACTATATCTGAAATGCCTATCGGCACCTATATCTGAAATGCCTATCGACACCTATTTTTAAAATGCCAATTGGCAACTATATCTGAAATGCCTATCGGCACCTATATCTGAAATGCCTATCGGTACCTATTTTTGAAATGCCTATCGGAAACTACATCTGAAATGATTATCAGCACTTATATTTGAAATGCCTATCGGCAACCATATCTGGAATGCCTATCGACACCTATATTTAAAATGCCTATCGGCTTCTATATCTGAAATGCCTATCGGCACCTATTTTTAAAATACCAATCGGCAACTATATCTGAAATGCCTATCGGCACCTATATCTGAAATGCCTATCGGCACCTATTTTTGAAATGCCTATCAAAAACTCCATCTGAAATGCCTATTAGCACCTATATTTGAAATGCCTATCGGCAACCATATCTGGAATGCCTATCGGCACCTATATTTGAAATGCCTATCGGCAACCATATCTGGAATGCCTATCGGCACCTATATTTGAAATGCCTATCGGCTTCTATATCTGAAATGCCTATCGACACCTATTTTTAAAATGCCAATCGGCAACTATATCTGAAATGCCTATCGGCACCTATATCTGAAATGCCTATCGGCACCTATTTTTGAAATGCCTATCGGAAACTACATCTGAAATGCCTATCAGCGCCTTTATTTGAAATGCTTATCGGCAACCATATCTGAAATAGCTATCGACACCTATATTTGAAATCCCTATCGGCTTCTATATCTGAAATGCCTATCGGCACTAATTTTTAAAATGTCAATCGGCAACTATATCTGAAATGCCTATCGGCACCTATATCTGAAATGCCTATCGGCACCTATTTTTGAAATGCCTATCGGAAACTACATCTGAAATGCCTATCAGCACCTATATTTGAAATGCCTATCGGCAACCATATCTGGAATGCCTATCGGCGCCTATATTTGAAATGCCTATCGGCTTCTATATCTAAAATGCCTATCGGCACCTATTTTTAAAATGCCAATCGGCAACTATATCTGAAGTGCCTATCGGCACCTATATCTCAAATGCCTATCGGCGCCTATTTTTGAAATGCCTATCGAAAACTACATCTGAAATGCCTATCAGCATTTATATTTGAAATGCCTATCGGCAACCACATCAGAAATGCCTATCGGCACCTATATCTGAAATGCCCTACGGCATTTATATCTGAAATGCCGATCGACACCTATATTTGAAATGCCTATCGGCACCTTTATTTTAAATGCCTATCGGCAACTATATCTGATATGCCTATCGGCACTTATATCTGAAATGCCTATCGGCACCTATTTTTGAAATGCCTATCGGAAACTACATCTAAAATGCCTATCGGCACCTATTTTTAAAATGCCAATCGGAAAGTATATCTGAAATGCCTATCGGCACCTATAATTGAAATGCCTATCGGAACCTATTTTTGAAATGCCTATCGGAAACAACATCTGAAATGACTATCAGCACCTATATTTGAAATGCCTATCGGCAACCATATCTGAAATGCCTATCCACACCTGTATTTGAAATATTATCGGCTTCTATATCTAAAATGCCTATCGGCCCCTATTTTTAAAATGCCAATCGGCAACTATATCTGAAATGCCTATCGGCACCTATATCTGAAATGCCTACCGGCACCAACTTTTGAAATGCCTATCGGAAACTCCATCTGAAATGCCTATCAGCACCTATATTTTCGAAATGCCTATCGGCAACCATATCTGGAATGCCTATCGGCACCTATATTTGAAATGCCTATCGGGTTCTATATCTGAAATGTCTATCGACACCTATTTTTAAAATGCCAATTGGCAACTATATCTGAAATGCTTATCGGCACCTATATCTGAAATGCCTATCGACACCTATATCTGAAATGCCCATCGGCAACCATATCTGGAATGCCTATCGGCACCTATATTTGAAATGCCTATCGGCTTCTATATCTGAAATGCCTATCGGCACCTATTTTTAAAATACCAATCGGCAACTATATCTGAAATGCCTATCGGCACCTATATCTGAAATGCCTATCGGCATATATTTTTGAAATGCCTTTCGGAAACTACATCTGAAATGCCTATCTACTCCTATATTTGAAATGCCTATCGGCAACCATATCTGAAATGCCTATCGACACCTATATTTGAAATACCTATCGGCTTCTATATCTGAAATGCCTATCGGCACCTGTTTTTAAAATGCCAATCGGCAACTATATCTGAAATGCCTATCGGCACCTATATCCGAAATGCCTATCGGCATCAATTTTTGAAATGCCTATCGGAAACTACATCTAAAATGCCTATCAGCACCTATATTTGAAATGCCTATCGGCAACTATATCTGCAATGCCTATCGGCACCTATATTTGAAATGCCTATCGGCTTCTATATCTGAAATGCCTATCGGCACCTATTTTTTAAATGCCAATTGGCAACTATATCTTAAATGACTATCAGCACCTATATCTGAAATGCCTATCGGCACCCATTTTTGAAATGCCTATCGAAAACTACATCTGAAATGCCTATCGGCACCTATATTTGAAATGCCTATCGGCAACCATATCTGGAATGCCTATCGGCACCTATATTTGAAATGTCTATCGGCTTCTGTTTCTGAAATGCCTATCGGCACCTATTTTTAAAATGCCAATCGGCAACTATATCTGAAATGCCTATCGGCACCTATATCTGAAATGCCTATCGGCACCTATTTTTGAAATGCCTATCGGAAACAACATCTGAAATGCCTATCAGCACCTATATTTGAAATGCCTATCGGCAACCATATCTGAAATGCCTATCGACACCTATATTTGAAATACCTATCGGCTTCTATATCTGAAATGCCTATCGGTACCTATTTTTAAAATGCCAATCGGTAACTATATCTGAAATGCCTATCGGCACCTATATCTGAAATGCCTATCGGCACCATTTTTTGAAATGCCTATCGGAAACAACATCCGGAATGCCTATCACCACCTATATTTGAAATGCCTATCGGCAACCATATCTGGAATGCCTATCGGCACCTATATTTGAAATGCCTATCGGCTTCTATATCTGGAATGCCTATCGACACCAATTTTTGAAATGCCTATCGGAGACTACATCTGAAATGCCTATCAGCACCTATATCTGAAATGCCTATCGGCACCTATTTTTAAAATGCCAATCGGCAACTATATCTGAAATGCCTATCGGCACCTATATCTGAAATGCCTATCGACACCTATATCTGAAATGCCTATCGACACCTATATCTGAAATGCCTATCGACACCTATATCTGAAATGCCTATCGACACCTATATCTGAAATGCCTATCGACACCTATATCTGAAATGCCTATCGACACCTATATCTGAAATGCCTATCGACACCTATATCTGAAATGCCTATCGACACCTATATCTGAAATGCCTATCGACACCTATTTTTGAAATGCCTATCGGAAACTACATCTGAAATGCCTATCAGCACCTATATTTGAAATGCCTATCGGCAACCATATCTGGAATGCCTATCGGCACCTATATTTGAAATGCCTATCGGCTTCTATATCTGAAATGCCTATCGGCACCTATTTTTAAAATGCCAATCGGCAACTATATCTGAAATGCCTATCGGCACCAATATCTGAAATGCCTATCGACACCTATATCTGAAATGCCTATCGACACCTATATCTGAAATGCCTATCGACACCTATATCTGAAATGCCTATCGACACCTATATCTGAAATGCCTATCGACACATATATCTGAAATGCCTATCGACACCTATATCTGAAATGCCTATCGACACCTATATCTGAAATGCCTATCGACACCTATATCTGAAATGCTTATCGACACCTATTTTTGAAATGCCTATCGGAAACTACATCTGAAATGCCTATCAGCACCTATATTTGAAATGCCTATCGGCAACCATATCTGGAATGCCTATCGGCACCTATATTTGAAATGCCTATCGGCTTCTATATCTGAAATGCCTATCGGCACCTATTTTTAAAATGCCAATCGGCAACTATATCTGAAATGCCTATCGGCACCTATATCTGAAATGCCTATCGACACCTATATCTGAAATGCCTATCGACACCTATATCTGAAATGCCTATCGACACCTATATCTGAAATGCCTATCGACACCTATATCTGAAATGCCTATCGACACCTATATCTGAAATGCCTATCGACACCTATATCTGAAATGCCTATCGACACCTATATCTGAAATGCCTATCGACACCTATTTTTGAAATGCCTATCGGAGACTACATCTGAAATGCCTATCAGCACCTATATTTGAAATGCCTATCGGCAACCATATCTGAAATGCCTATCGGCACCTATATTTGAAATGCCTATCGGCTTCTATATCTGAAATGCCTATCGGCACCTATTTTTAAAATGCCAATCGGCAACTATATCTGAAATGCCTATCGGCACATATATCTGAAATGCCTATCGACACCTATATCTGAAATGCCTATCGACACCTATATCTGAAATGCCCTTCGACACCTATATCTGAAATGCCTATCGACACCTATATCTGAAATGCCTATCGACACCTATATCTGAAATGCCTATCGACACCTATATCTGAAATGCCTATCGACACCTATATCTGAAATGCCTATCGACACCAATTTTTGAAATGCCTATCGGAAACTACATCTGAAATGCCTATCAGCACCTATATTTGAAATGCCTATCGGCAACCATATCTGGAATGCCTATCGGCACCTTTATTTGAAATGCCTATCGGCTTCTATATCTAAAATGCCTATCGGCACCTACTTTTAAAATGCCAATCGGCAACTATATCTGAAATGCCTATCGGCACTTATATCTGAAATGCCTATCGACACCTGTATCTGAAATGCCTATCGACACCTATATCTGAAATGCCTATCGACACCTATATCTAAAATGCCTATCGGCACCTATTTTTAAAATGCCAATCGGCAACTATATCTGAAATGCCTATCGGCACTTATATCTGAAATGCCTATCGACACCTGTATCTGAAATGCCTATCAACACCTATATCTGAAATGCCTATCGACACCTATATCTGAAATGCCTATCGACACCTATATCTGAAATGCCTATCGACACCAATATCTGAAATGCCTATCGACACCTATATCTGAAATGCCTATCGACACCTATATCTGAAATGCCTATCGACACCTATATCTGAAATGCCTATCGACACCTATTTTTGAAATGCCTATCGGAAACTACATCTGAAATGCCTATCAGCACCTATATTTGAAATGCCTATCGGCAACCATATCTGGAATGCCTATCGGCACCTATATTTGAAATGCCTATCGGCTTCTATATCTGAAATGCCTATCGGCACCTATTTTTAAAATGCCAATCGGCAACTATATCTGAAATGCCTATCGGCACCTATATCTGAAATGCCTATCGACACCTATATCTGAAATGCCTATCGACACCTATATCTGAAATGCCTATCGACACCTATATCTGAAATGCCTATCGACACCTATATCTGAAATGCCTATCGACACCTATATCTGAAATGCCTATCGACAGCTATATCTGAAATGCCTATCGACACCTATATCTGAAATGCCTATCGACACCTACATCTGAAATGCCTATCGACACCTATTTTTGAAATGCCTATCGGAAACTACATCTGAAATGCCTATCAGCACCTATATTTGAAATGCCTATCGGCAACCATATCTGGAATGCCTATCGGCACCTATATTTGAAATGCCTATCGGCTTCTATATCTAAAATGCCTATCGGCACCTATTTTTAAAGTGCCAATCGGCAACTATATCTGAAATGCCTATCGGCACCTATATCTGAAATGCCTATCGACACCTATATCTGAAATGCCTATCGACACCTATATCTGAAATGCCTATCGACACCTATATCTGAAATGCCTATCGACACCTATATCTGAAATGCCTATCGACACCTATATCTGAAATGCCTATCGACACCTATATCTGAAATGCCTATCGACACCTATATCTGAAATGCCTATCGACACCTATTTTTGAAATGCCTATCGGAAACTACATCTGAAATGCCTATCAGCACCTATATTTGAAATGCCTATCGGCAACCATATCTGGAATGCCTATCGGCACCTATATTTGAAATGCCTATCGGCTTCTATATCTGAAATGCCTATCGGCACCTATTTTTAAAATGCCAATCGGCAACTATATCTGAAATGCCTATCGGCACCAATATCTGAAATGCCTATCGACACCTATATCTGAAATGCCTATCGACACCTCTATCTGAAATGCCTATCGACACCTATATCTGAAATGCCTATCGACACCTATATCTGAAATGCCTATCGACACAGATATCTGAAATGCCTATCGACACCTATATCTGAAATGCCTATCGACACCTATATCTGAAATGCCTATCGACACCTATATCTGAAATGCTTATCGACACCTATTTTTGAAATGCCTATCGGAAACTACATCTGGAATGCCTATCAGCACCTATATTTGAAATGCCTATCGGCAACCATATCTGGAATGCCTATCGGCACCTATATTTGAAATGCCTATCGGCTTCTATATCTGAAATGCCTATCGGCACCTATTTTTAAAATGCCAATCGGCAACTATATCTGAAATGCCCATCGGCACCTATATCTGAAATGCCTATCGACACCTATATCTGAAATGCCTATCGACACCTATATCTGAAATGCCTATCGACACCTATATCTGAAATGCCTATCGACACCTATATCTGAAATGCCTATCGACACCTATATCTGAAATGCCTATCGACACCTATATCTGAAATGCCTATCGACACCTATATCTGAAATGCCTATCGACACCTATTTTTGAAATGCCTATCGGAGACTACATCTGAAATGCCTATCAGCACCTATATTTGAAATGCCTATCGGCAACCATATCTGGAATGCCTATCGGCACCTATATTTGAAATGCCTATCGGCTTCTATATCTGAAATGCCTATCGGCACCTATTTTTAAAATGCCAATCGGCAACTATATCTGAAATGTCTATCGGCACCTATATCTGAAATGCCTATCGACACCTATATCTGAAATGCCTTTCGACACCTATATCTGAAATGCCTATCGACACTATTATCTGAAATGCCTATCGACACCTATATCTGAAATGCCTATCGACACCTATATCTGAAATGCCTATCGACACCTATATCTGAAATGCCTATCGGCACCTATTTTTAAAATGCCAATCGGCTTCTATATCTGAAATGCCTATCGGCACCTATTTTTAAAATGCCAATCGGCAACTATATCTGAAATGCCTATCGGCACCTATATCTGAAATGCCTATCGACACCTATATCTGAAATGCCTATCGACACCTATATCTGAAATGCCTATCGACACCTATATCTGAAATGCCTATCGACACCTATATCTGAAATGCCTATCGACACCTATATCTGAAATGCCTATCGACACCTATATCTGAAATGCCTATCGACACCTATTTTTGAAATGCCTATCGGAAACTACATCTGAAATGCCTATCAGCACCTATATTTGAAATGCCTATCGGCAACCATATCTAGAATGCCTATCGGCACCTATATTTGAAATGCCTATCGGCTTCTATATCTGAAATGCCTATCGGCACCTATTTTTAAAATGCCAATCGGCAACTATATCTGAAATGCCTATCGGCACCTATATCTGAAATGCCTATCGACACCTATATCTGAAATGCCTATCGACACTTATATCTGAAATGCCTATCGACACCTATATCTGAAATGCCTATCGACACCTATATCTGAAATGCCTATCGACACCTATATCTGAAATGCCTATCGACACCTATTTTTGAAATGCCTATCGGAAACTACATCTGAAATGCCTATCAGCACCTATATTTGAAATGCCTATCGGCAACCATATCTGGAATGCCTATCGGCACCTATATTTGAAATGCCTATCGGCTTCTATATCTGAAATGCCTATCGGCACCTATTTTTAAAATGCCTATCGGCACCTATATCTGAAATGCCTATCGACACCTATATCTGAAATGCCTATCGACACCTATATCTGAAATGCCTATCGACACCTATATCTGAAATGCCTATCGACACCTATATCTGAAATGCCTATCGACACCTATATCTAAAATGCCTATCGACACTTATATCTGAAATGCCTATCGACACCTATATCTGAAATGCCTATCGACACCTATATTTGAAATGCCTATCGGCAACCATATCTGGAATGCCTATCGGCACCTATATTTGAAATGCCTATCGGCTTCTATATCTGAAATGCCTATCGGCACCTATTTTTAAAATGCCAATCGGCAACTATATCTGAAATGCCTATCGGCACCTATATCTCAAATGCCTATCGACACCTATATCTGAAATGCCTATCGACACCTATATCTGAAATGCCTATCGGCAACTATATCTGAAATGCCAATCGACACCTATATCTGAAATGCCTATCGACACCTATATCTGAAATGCCTATCGACACCTATATCTGAAATGCCTATCGACACCTATATCTGAAATGCCTATCGACACCTATTTTTGAAATGCCTATCGGAAACTACATCTGAAATGCCTATCAGCACCTATATTTGAAATGCCTATCGGCAACTATATCTGGAATGCCTATCGGCACCTATATTTGAAATGCCTATCGGCTTCTATATCTGAAATGCATATCGGCACCTATTTTTAAAATGCCAATCGGCAACTATATCTGAAATGCCTATCGGCACCAATATCTGAAATGCCTATCGACACCTATATCTGAAATGCCTATCGACACCTATACCTGAAATGCCTATCGACACCTATATCTGAAATGCCTATCGACACCTATATCTGAAATGCCTATCGACACCTATATCTGAAATGCCTATCGACACCTATATCTGAAATGCCTATCGACACCTATATCTGAAATGCCTATCGACACCTATATCTGAAATGCCTATCGACACCTATATCTGAAATGCCTATCGACCCCTATATCTGAAATGCTTATCGACACCTATATCCGAAATGCCTATCGACACCTATATCTGAAATGCCTATCGACACCTATTTTTGAAATGCCTATCGGAAACTACATCTGAAAAGCCTATCAGCACCTATATTTGAAATGCCTATCGGCAACCATATCTGGAATGCCTATCGGCACCTATATTTGAAATGCCTATCGGCTTCTATATCTGAAATGCCTATCGGCACCTATTTTTAAAATGCCAATCGGCAACTATATCTGAAATGCCTATCGGCACCTATATCTGAAATGCCTATCGACACCTATATCTGAAATGCCTATCGACACCTATATCTGAAATGCCTATCGACACCTATATCTGAAATGCCTATCGACACCTATATCTGAAATGCCTATCGACACCTATATCTGAAATGCCTATCGACACCTATATCTGAAATGCCTATCGACACCTATATCTGAAATGCCTATCGACACCTATTTTTGAATTGCCTATCGGAAACTACATCTGAAATGCCTATCAGCACCTTTATTTGAAATGCCTATCGGCAACCATATCTGGAATGCCTATCGGCACCTATATTTGAAATGCCTATCGGCTTCTATATCTGAAATGCCTATCGGCACCTATTTTTAAATGCCAATCGGCACCTATTTTTAAAATGCCAATCGGCAACTATATCTGAAATGCCTATAGGCACCTATATCTAAATTGCCTATCGACACCTATATCTGAAATGCCTATCGACACCTATATCTGAAAGGCCTATCGACACCTATATCTGAAATGCCTATTGACACCTATATCTGAAATGCCTATCGACACCTATATCTGAAATGCCTATCGACACCTATATCTGAAATGCCTATCGACACCTATATCTGAAATGCCTATCGACACCTATTTTTGAAATGCCTGTCGGAAACTACATCTGAAATGCCTATCAGCACCTATATTTGAAATGCCTATCGGCAACCATATCTGGAATGCCTATCGGCACCTATATTTGAAATTCCTATCGGCTTCTATATCTGAAATGCCTATCGGCACCTATTTTTAAAATGCCAATCGGCAACTATTACTGAAATGCCTATCGGCACCTATATCTGAAATGCCTATCGACACCTATATCTGAAATGCCTATCGACACCTATATCTGAAATGCCTATCGACACCTATATCTGAAATGCCTATCGACACCTATATCTGAAATGCCTATCGACACCTATATCTGAAATGCCTATCGACCCCTATATCTGAAATGCCTATCGACACCTATATCTGAAATGCCTATCGACACCTATTTTTGAAATGCCTATCGGAAACTACATCTGAAATGCCTATCAGCACCTATATTTGAAATGCCTATCGGCAACCATATCTGGAATGCCTATCGGCACCTATATTTGAAATGCCTATTGGCTTCTATATCTGAAATGTTTATCGGCACCTATTTTTAAAATGCCAATCGGCAACTATATCTGAAATGCCTATCGGCACCTATATCTGAAATGCCTATCGACACCTATATCTGAAATGCCTATCGTCACCTATATCTGAAATGCCTATCGACACCTATATCTGAAATGCCTATCGACACCTATATCTGAAATGCCTATCGACACCTATATCTGAAATGCCTATCGACACTTATATCTGAAATGCCTATCGACACCTATATCTGAAATGCCTATCGACACCTATTTTTGAAATGCCTATCGGAAACTACATCTGAAATGCCTATCAGCACCTATATTTGAAATGCCTATCGGCTTCTATATCTGAAGTGCCTATCGGCACCTATTTTTAAAATGCCAATCGGCAACTATATCTGAAATGCCTATCGGCACCTATATCTGAAATGCTCATCGACACCTATATCTGAAATGCCTATCGACACCTATATCTGAAATGCCTATCGACACTTATATCTGAAATTCCTATCGACACCTATATCTGAAATGCCTATCGACACCCATATCTGAAATGCCTATCGACACCTATATCTGAAATGCCTATCGACACCTATATCTGAAATGCCTATCGACACCTATATCTGAAATGCCTATCGACACCTATTTTTGAAATGCCTATCGGCAACCATATCTGGAATGCCTATCGGCACCTATATTTGAAATGCCTATCGGCTTCTATATCTGAAATGCCTATCGGCACCTATTTTTAAAATGCCAATCGGCAACTATATCTGAAATGCCTAACGGCACCTATATCTGAAATGCCTATCGACACCTATATCTGAAATGCCTATCGACACCTATATCTGAAATGCCTATCGACACCTATATCTGAAGTGCCTATCGACACCTATATCTGAAATGCCTATCGACACCTATATCTGAAATGCCTATCGACACCTATATCTGAAATGCCTATCGACACCTATTTTTGAAATGCCTATCGGAAACTACATCTGAAATGCCTATCAGCACCTATATTTGAAATGCCTATCGGCAACCACATCTGGAATGCCTATCGGCACCTATATTTGAAATGCCTATCGGCTTCTATATCTGAAATGCCTATCGGCACCTATTTTTTAAATGCCAATCGGCAACTATATCTGAAATGCCTATCGGCACCTATATCTGAAATGCCTATCGACACCTATATCTGAAATGCCTATCGACACATATATCTGAAATGCCTATCGACACCTATATCTGAAATGCCTATCGACACCTATATCTGAAATGCCTATCGACACCTATATCTGAAATGCCTATCGACACCTATATCTGAAGTGCCTATCGACACCTATATCTGAAATGCCTATCGACACCTATATCTGAAATGCCTATCGACACCTATATCTGAAATGCCTATCGACACCTATTTTTGAAATGCCTATCGGAAACTACATCTGAAATGCCTATCAGCACCTATATTTGAAATGCCTATCGGCAACCATATCTGGAATGCCTATCGGCACCTATATTTGAAATGCCTATCGGCTTCTATATCTGAAATGCCTATCG
>JAVRKA010000832.1:0-47316 GCA_034508555.1 Venustoraphidia nigricollis | reverse complement strand
GCACCTATATTTGAAATGCCTATCGGCAATTATATCTGGAATGCCTATCGGCAGCTATATTTAAATTGCCTATCGGCTTCTATATCTGAAATGCCTATCGGCACCTATTTTTAAAATGCCTATCGGAAACTACATCTGAAATGCCTATCAGCACCTATATTTGAAATGCCTATCGGCAACCATATCTGGAATGCCTATCGGCACCTATATTTGAAATGCCTATCGGCTTCTATATCTGAAATGCCTATCGGCACCTATTTTTAAAATGGCTATCGGCAACTATATCTGAAATGCCTATCGGCACCTATATCTGAAATGCCTATCGGCACCTATTTTTGAAATGCCTATCGGAAACTACATCTGAACTGCCTATCAGCACCTATATTTGAAATGCCTATCGGCAACCATATCTGGAATGCCTATCGGCACCTATATCTGAAATGCCTATCGGCACCTATTTTTGAAATGCCTATCGGAAACTACATCTGAAATGCCTATCAGCACCTATATTTAAAATGCCTATCGGCAACCATATCTGGAATGCCTATCGGGACCTATATTTGAAATGCCTATCGGCTTCTATATCTGAAATGCCTATCGGCACCTATTTGAAAAATGGCTATCGGCAACTATATCTGAAATGCCTATCGGCACCTATATCTGAAATGCCTATCAGCACCTATTTTTGAAATGCCTATCGGAAACTACATCTGAAATGCCTATCAGCACCTATATTAAAAATGCCTATCGGCAACCATATCTGGAATTCCTATCGGGACCTATATTTGAAATGCCTATCGGCTACTATATCTGAAATGCCTATCGGCACCTATTTTTCAAATGCCTATCGGAAACTTCATCTGAAATGCCTATCAGCACCTATATTTGAAATGCCTATCGGCAACTATATCTGGAATGCCTATCGGCTTCTATATCTGAAATGCCTATCGGCACCTATTTTTAAAATGGCTATCGGCAACTATATCTGAAATGCCTATCGGCACCTATATCTGAAATGCCTATCGGCACCTATTTTTGAAATGCTTATCGGAAACTACATCTGAAATGCCTATCAGCACCTATATTTGAAATGCCTATCGGCAACCATATTTAGAATGCCTATCGGCACCTATATTTGAAATGCCTATCGGCAACCATATCTGGAATGCTTATCGGCACCTATATTTGAAATGCCTATCGGCTTCTATATCTAAAATGCCTATCGGCACCTATTTTTAAAATGCCAATCTGCAACTATATCTGAAATGCCTATCGGCACCTATATCTGAAATGCCTATCAGATCCTATTTTTGAAATGCCTATCGGAAACTACATCTGAAATGCCGATCAGCACTTATATTTGAAATGCCTATCGGCAACCATATCTGGAATGCCTATCGGCACCTATATTTGAAATGCCTATCGGCTTCTATATCTGAAATGCCTATCGGCACCTTTTTTTAAAATGGCTATCGGCAACTATAATCTGAAATGCCTATCGGCACCTATATCTAAAATGCCTATCGGCACCTATTTTTGAAATGCCTATCGGAAACTACATCTGAAATGCCTATCAACACCTATATTTGAAATGCCTATCGGCAACTATATCTGGAATGCCTATCGGCACTTATATTTGAAATGCCTATCGGCTTCTATATCTGAAATGCCTATCGGCACCTATTTTTAAAATGCCTATCGGAAACTACATCTGAAATGCCTATCAGCACCTATATTTAAAATGCCTATCGGCAACCATATCTGGAATGCCTATCGGCACCTATATTTGAAATGCCTATCGGCTTCTATATCTGAAATGTCTATCGGCACCTATTTTTAAAATAGCTATCGGCAACTATATCTGAAATGCCTATCGGCACCTATATATGAAATGCCTATCGGCACCTATTTTTGAAATGCCTATCGTAAACTACATCTGAACTGCCTATCAGCACCTATATTTGAAATGCCTATCGGCAACCATATCTGGAATGCCTATCGGCACCTATATCTGAAATGCCTATCGGCACCTATTTTTGAAATGCCTATCGGAAACTACATCTGAAATGCCTATCAGCACCTATATTTAAAATGCCTATAGGCAACTATATCTGGAATGCCTATCGGCACCTATATCTGAAATGCCTATCGGCACCTATTTTTGAAATGCCCATCGGAAACTACATCTGAAATGCCTATCAGCTCCTATATTTAAAATGCCTATCGGCAACCATATATTCTGGAATGCCTATCGGGACCTATATTGGAAATGCCTATCGGCTTCTATATCTGAAATGCCTATCGGCACCTATTTTTCAAATGCGTATCGGAAACTACATCTGAAATGCCTATCAGCACCTATATTTGAAATGCCTATCGGCAACCATATCTGGAATGCCTATCGGCACCTATATTTGAAATGCCTATCGGCTTCTATATCTGAAATGCCTATCGGCACCTATTTTTAAAATGGCTATCGGCAACTATATCTGAAATGCCTATCGGCACCTATATCTGAAATGCCTATCGGCACCTATTTTTCAAATGCCTATCGGAAACTACATCTGAATAGCCTATCAGCACCTATATTTGAAATGCCTATCGGCAACCATATTTGGAATGCCTATCGGCACCTATATTTGAAATGCCTATCGGCTTCTATATCTAAAATGCCTAGCGGCACCTATTTTTAAAATGCCAATCGGCAACTATATCTGAAGTGCCTATCGGCACCTATATCTAAAATGCCTATCGGCACCTATTTTTGAATTGCCTATCGAAAACTACATCTGAAATGCCTATCAGCACCTATATTTGAAATGCCTATCGGCAACCACATCAGAAATGCCTATCGGCACCTATATCTGAAATGCCTTTCGGCATTTATATCTGAAATGCCTATCAACACCTATATTTGAAATGCCTATCGGTACCTATATCTGAAATGCCTATCGGCATCAATTTTTGAAATGCCTATCGGAAATTACATCTAAAATGCCTATCAGCACCTATATTTGAAATGCCTATCGGCAACTATATCTGGAATGCCTATCGGCACCTATATTTGAAATGCCTATCGGCTTCTATATCTGAAATGCCTATCGGCACCTATTTTTAAAATGCCAATTGGCAACTATATCTGAAATGCCTATCGGCACCTATTTTTGAATTGCCTATCGAAAACTACATCTGAAATGCCTATCAGCACCTATATTTGAAATGCCTATCGGCAACCACATCAGAAATGCCTATCGGCACCTATATTTGAAATTACTATCGACTTCTATATCTGAAATGCCTATCTGCATATATTTTTAAAATGGCTATCGGCAACTATATCTGAAATGCCTATCGGCACCTATATCTGAAATGCCTATCGGCACCTATTTTTGAAATGCCTATCGGAAACTACATCTGAATTGCCTATCGGCACCTATATTTGAAATGCCTATCGGCTTCTATATCTGAAATGCCTATCGGCAACTATTTTTAAAATGCCAATTGGCAACTATATCTGAAATGCCTATCGGCACCTATTTTTGAATTGCCTATCGAAAAATACATCTGAAATGCCTATCAGCACCTATATTTGAAATGCCTATCGGCAACCACATCAGAAATGCCTATCGGCACCTATATTTGAAATTACTATCGGCTTCTATATCTGAAATGCCTATCGGCATATATTTTTAAAATGGCTATCGGCAACTATATCTGAAATGCCTATCGGCACCTATATCTGAAATGCCTATCGGCACCTATTTTTGAAATGCCTATCGGCAACCACATCAGAAATGCCTATCGGCACCTATATTTGAAATTACTATCGGCTTCTATATCTGAAATGCCTATCGGCATATATTTTTAAAATGGCTATCGGCAACTATATCTGAAATGCCTATCGGTACCCATATCTGAAATGCCTATCGGCATCAATTTTTGAAATGCCTATCGGAAATTACATCTAAAATGCCTATCAGCACCTATATTTGAAATGCCTATCGGCAACCATATCTGAAATGCCTCTCGACACCTATATTTGAAATACCTATCGGCTTCTATATCTGAAATGGCTATCAACACCTATTTTTAAAATGCCAACCGGCAACTATATCTGAAATGCCTATCGGCACCTATATATGAAATGCCTATCGGCACCAATGTTTGAAACGCCTTTCGGAAACTACATCTAAAATGCTTATCAGCACCTATATTTGAAATGCCTATCGGCAACCATATCTGGAATGCTTATCGGCACCTATATTTGAAATGCCTATCGGCTTCTATATCTGAAATGCCTATCGGCACCTATTTTTAAAATGCCAATCTGCAACTATATCTGAAATGCCTGTCGGCACCTATATCTGAAATGCCTATCAGATCCTATTTTTGAAATGCCTATCGGAAACTACATCTGAAATGCCGATCAGCACCTATATTTGAAATGCCTATCGGCAACCATATCTGGAATGCCTATCGGCACCTATATTTGAAATGCCTATCGGCTTCTATATCTGAAATGCCTATCGGCACCTATTTTTAAAATGCCTATCGGAAACTACATCTGAAATGCCTATCAGCACCTATATTTGAAATGCCTATCGGCAACCATATCTGGAATGCCTATCGGCACCTATATTTGAAATGCCTATCGGCTTCTATATCTGAAATGCCTATCGGAACCTATTTTCAAAATGGCTATTGGCAACTAAATCTGAAATGCCTATCGGCACCTTTATCTGAAATGCCTATCGGCACCTATTTTTGAAATGCCTATCGGAAACTACATTTGAACTGCCTATCAGCACCTATATTTGATTAGCCTATCAGCAACCATACCTGGAATGCCTATCGGCACCTATATCTAAAATGCCTATCGGCACCTATTTTTGAAATGCCTATCGGAAACTACATCTGAACTGCCTATCAGCACCTATATTTGATATGCCTATCGGCAACCATATCTGGAATGCCTATCGGCACCTATATCTAAAATGCCTATCGGCACCTATTTTTGAAATGCCTATCGGAAACTACATCTTAAGTGCCTATCAGCACTTATATTTGAAATGCCTACCGGCAACCATATCTGGAATGCCTATCGGCACCTATATTTGAAATGCCTATCGGCTTCTATATCTGATATGCCTATCGGCACCTATTTTTAAAATGCCAATCGGCAACTATATCTGAAATGCCTATCAAAACCTAAATTTGATATGCCAATCGACACCTATTTTTGAAATGTCTTTCGGAAACTACATCTGAAATGCCTATCTGCTCCTATATTTGTAATGCCTATCAGGAACCATATCTGAAATGCCTATCGACCCCTATATTTGAAATACCTATCGGCTTCTATATCTGAAATGCCTATCGGCACCTATATCTGAAATGCCTATCGGCATCAATTTTTGAAATGCCTATCGCAAACTACATCTTAAATGCCTATCAGCACCTATATTTGAAATGCCTATCGGCAACCATATCTGGAATGCCTATCTGCACTTATATTTGAAATGCCTATCGGCTTCTATATCTGAAATGCCTATCGGCACCTATTTTTAAAATGCCAATTGGCAACTATATCTGAAATGCCTATCGGCACCTATATCTGAAATGCCTATCGGCACCTATTTTTGAAATGCCTATCAGAAACTACATCTTAAATGCCTATCAGCACTTATATTTGAAATGCCTACCGGCAACCATTTCTGTAATGCCTATCGGCACCTATATTTGAAATGCCTATCGGCTTCTATATCTGATATGCCTATCGGCACCTATTTTTAAAATGCCAATTGGCAACTATATCTGAAATGCCTATCAAAACCTATATTTGAAATGCCAATCGGCACCTATTTTTGAAATGTCTTTCGGAAACTACATCTAAAATGCCTATCTGCTCCTATATTTGTAATGCCTATCAGGAACCATATCTGAAATGCCTATCGACCCCTATATTTGAAATACCTATCGGCTTCTATATCTGAAATGTCTATCGGCACCTGTTTTTATAATGCCAATCGGCAACTATATCTGAAATGTATATCGGCACCTATATCTGAAATGCCTATCGGCATCAATTTTTGAAATGCCTATCGGAAACTACATCTAAAATGCCTATCAGCACCTATATTTGAAATGCCTATCGGCAACCATATCTGGAATGCCTATCTGCACCTATATTTGAAATGCCTATCGGCTTCTATATCTGAAATGCCTATCGGCACCTATTTTTAAAATGCCAATTGGCAACTATATCTGAAATGCCTATCGGCACCTATATCTGAAATGCCTATCGGCACCTATTTTTGAAATGCCTATCGGAAACTACATCTGAAATGCCTATCAGCACCTATATTTGAAATGCCTATCGGCAACCATATCTGGAATGCCTGTTGGCACCTATATTTGAAATGCCTATCGCCTTCTATATCTGAAATGCCTATCGGCACCTATTTTTAAAATGCCAATCGGCAACTATATCTGAAATGCCTATCAGCACCTATATCTGAAATGCCTATCGGCACCTATTTTTAAAATGCCCATCGGAAACTACATCTGAAATGCCTATCAGCACCTATATTTGAAATGCCTATCGTCAACCATATCTGAAATGCCTATCGACACCTATATTTGAAATACCTATCGGCTTCTATATCTGAAATGCCTATCGACACCTATTTTTAAAATGCCAATCGGCAACTATATCTGAAATGCCTATCGGCACCTATATCTGAAATGCCTATCGGCACCTATTTTTGAAATGCCTATCGGAAAATACATCTGGAAAGCCTATCAGCACCTTTATTTGAAATGCTTATCGGCAACCATATCTGGAAGGCCTATCGGTACCTATATTTGGAATGCCTATCGGCTTCTATATCTGAAATGCCTATCGACACCTATTTTTAAAATGCCAATCGGCAACTATATCTGAAATGCCTATCGGCACCTATATCTGAAATGCCTATCGGCACCTATTTTTGAAATGCCTTTCGGAAACTACATCTGAAATGCCTATCAGCACCTATATTTGAAATGCCTATCGGCAACCATATCTGGAATGCCTATTTGCACCTATATTTGAAATGCCTATCGGCTTCTATATCTGAAATGCCTATCGGCACCTATTTTTAAAATGCCAATCGGCAACTATATCTAAAATGCCTATCGGAACCTATATCTGAAATGCCTATCGGCACCAATGTTTGAAATGCCTTTCGGAAACTACATCTAAAATGCCTATCAGCACCTATATTTGAAATGCCTATCAACAACCATATGTGGAATGATTATCGGCACCTATATTTGAAAAGCCTATCGGCTTCTCTATCTGAAATGCCTATCGGCACCTATTTTTAAAATGCCAATCTGCAACTATATCTGAAATGCCTATCGGCACCTATATCTGAAATGCCTATCAGATCCTATTTTTGAAATGTCTATCGGAAACTACATCTGAAATGCCGATCAGCACTTATATTTGAAATGCCTATCGGCAACCATATCTGGAATGCCTATCGGCACCTATATTTGAAATGCCTATCGGCTTCTATATCTGAAATGCCTATGGGCACCTATTTTTAAAATGGCTATCGGCAACTATATCTGAATTGCCTATCAGCACCTATATCTAAAATGCCTATCGGCACCTATTTTTGAAATGCCTATCGGAAACTACATCTGAAATGCCTATCAGCACCTATATTTGAAATGCCTATCGGCAACCATATCTGGAATGCCTATCGGCAGCTATATTTGAAATGCCTATCGGCTTCTATATCTGAAATGCCTATCGGCACCTATTTTTAAAATGCCTATCGGAAACTACATCTGAAATGCCGATCAGCACCTATATTTGAAATGCCTATCGGCAACCATATCTGGAATGCCTATCGGCACCTATATTTGAAATGCCTATCGGCTTCTATATCTGAAATGCCTATCGGCACCTATTTTTAAAATGGCTATCGGCAACTATATCTGAAATGCCTATCGGCACCTATATCTGAAATGCCTATCGGCACCTATTTTTAAATTGCCTATCGGAAACTACATCTGAACTGCCTATCAGCACCTTTATTTGAAATGCCTATCGGCAACCATATCTGGAATGCCTATCGGTACCTATATCTGAAATGCCTATCGGCACCTATTTTTGAAATGCCTATCGGAAACTACATCTGAAATGCCTATCAGCACCTATATTTAAAATGCCTATCGGCAACCATATCTGGAATGCCTATCGGGACCTATATTTGAAATGCCTATCGGCTTCTATATCTGAAATGCCTATCGGCACCTATTTTTAAAATGGCTATCGGCAACTATATCTGAATTGCCTATCAGCACCTATATCTAAAATGCCTATCGGCACCTATTTTTGAAATGCCTATCGGAAACTACATCTGAAATGCCTATCAGCACCTATATTTGAAATGCCTATCGGCAACCATATCTGGAATGCCTATCGGCAGCTATATTTGAAATGCCTATCGGCTTCTATATCTGAAATGCCTATCGGCACCTATTTTTAAAATGCCTATCGGAAACTACATCTGAAATGCCGATCAGCACCTATATTTGAAATGCCTATCGGCAACCATATCTGGAATGCCTATCGGCACCTATATTTGAAATGCCTATCGGCTTCTATATCTGAAATGCCTATCGGCACCTATTTTTAAAATGGCTATCGGCAACTATATCTGAAATGCCTATCGGCACCTATATCTGAAATGCCTATCGGCACCTATTTTTAAATTGCCTATCGGAAACTACATCTGAACTGCCTATCAGCACCTTTATTTGAAATGCCTATCGGCAAACATATCTGGAATGCCTAACGGCACCTATATCTGAAATGCCTATCGGCACCTATTTTTGAAATGCCTATCGGAAACTACATCTGAAATGCCTATCAGCACCTATATTTAAAATGCCTATCGGCAACCATATCTGGAATGCCTATCGGGACCTATATTTGAAATGCCTATCGGCTTCTATATCTGAAATGCCTATCGGCACCTATTTTTAAAATGGCTATCGGCAACTTTTCTGAAATGCCTATCGGCACCTATATCTGAAATGCCTATCGGCACCTATTTTTAAATTGCCTATCGGAAACTACATCTGAACTGCCTATCAGCACCTTTATTTGAAATGCCTATCGGCAACCATATCTGGAATGCCTATCGGCACCTATATCTGAAATGCCTATCGGCACCTATTTTTGAAATGCCTATCGGAAAATACATCTGAAATGCCTATCAGCACCTATATTTGAAATGCCTATCGGCATTTATATTTGAAATGCCTATCAACACCTATATTTGAAATGCCTATCGGCAACCATATCTGGAATGCCTATCGGCACCTATATTTGAAATGCCTATCGGCTTCTATATCTGAAATGCCTATCGGCACCTATTTTTAAAATGCCAATTGGCAACTATATCTGAAATGCCTATCGGCACCTTTATCTGAAATGCCTATCGCCACCTATTTTTGAAATGCCAATCGGAAACTACATCTGAAATGCCTATCAGCACCTATATTTGAAACGCCTATCGGCAACCATATCTGGAATGCCTATCGGCACCTATATTTGAAATGCCTATCAGCTTCTATATCTGAAATGCCTATCGGCACCTATTTTTAAAATGGCTATCGGCAACTATATCTGAAATGCCTATCGGCACCTATATCTGAAATGCCTTTCGGCACCTATTTTTGAAATGCCTATCGGAAACTACATCTGAAATGCCTATCAGCACCTATATTTAAAATGCCTATCGGCAACCATATCTGAAATGCCTCTCGACACCTATATTTGAAATACCTATCGGCTTCTATATCTGAAATGGCTATCAACACCTATTTTTAAAATGCCAACCGGCAACTATATCTGAAATGCCTATCGGCACCTATATATGAAATGCCTATCGGCACCAATGTTTGAAACGCCTTTCGGAAACTACATCTAAAATGCCTATCAGCACCTATATTTGAAATGCCTATCGGCAACCATATCTGGAATGCTTATCGGCACCTATATTTGAAATGCCTATCGGCTTCTATATCTGAAATGCCTATCGGCACCTATTTTTAAAATGCCAATCTGCAACTATATCTGAAATGCCTATCGGCACCTATATCTGAAATGCCTATCAGATCCTATTTTTGAAATGCCTATCGGATCTACATCTGAAATGCCGATCAGCACCTATATTTGAAATGCCTATCGGCAACCATATCTGGAATGCCTATCGGCACCTATATTTGAAATGCCTATCGGCTTCTATATCTGAAATGCCTATCGGCACCTATTTTTAAAATGCCTATCGGAAACTACATCTGAAATGCCTATCAGCACCTATATTTGAAATGCCTATCGGCAACCATATCTGGAATGCCTATCGGCACCTATATTTGAAATGCCTATCGGCTTCTATATCTGAAATGCCTATCGGCACCTATTTTTAAAATGGCTATCGGCAACTATATCTGAAATGCCTATCGGCACCTTTATCTGAAATGCCTATCGGCACCTATTTTTGAAATGCCTATCGGAAACTACATTTGAACTGCCTATCAGCACCTATATCTGATATGCCTATCGGCAACCATATCTGGAATGCCTATCGGCACCTATATCTGAAATGCCTATCGGCACCTATTTTTGAAATGCCTATCGGAAACTACATCTGAACTGCCTATCAGCACCTATATTTGATATGCCTATCGGCAACCATATCTGGAATGCCTATCGGCACCTATATCTGAAATGCCTATCGGCACCTATTTTTGAAATGCCTATCGGAAACTACATCTGAAATGCCTACCAGCACCTATATTTAAAATGCCTATCGGCAACCATATCTGGAATGCCTATCGGCACCTATATTTGAAATGCCTATCGGCTTCTATATCTGAAATGGCTATCGGCACCTATATCTGAAATGCCTATCGGCACCTTTTTTTGAAATGCCTATCGGAAACTACATCTGAAATGCCTATCAGCACCTATATTTGGAATGCCTATCGGCAACCATATCTGGAATGCCTATCGGCACCTATATTTGAAATGCCTATCGGCTTCTATATCTGAAATGCCTATCGGCACCTATTTTTAAAATGCCTATCGGAAACTACATCTGAAATGCCTATCAGCACATATATTTGAAATGCCTATCGGCAACCATATCTGGAATGCCTATCGGCATCTATATTTGAAATGCCTATCGGCTTCTATATCTGAAATGCCTATCGGCACCTATTTTGAAAATGGCTATCGGCAACCATATCTGGAATGCCTATCGGCACCTATATTTGAAATGCCTATCGGCTTCTATATCTGAAATGCCTATCGGCACCCATTTTGAAAATGGCTATCGGCAACTATATCTGAAATGCCTATCGGCACCTATATCTGAAATGCCTATCGGCACCTATTTTTGAAATGCCTATCGGAAACTAAATCTGAACTGCCTATCAGCACCTATATTTGATATGCCTATCGGCAACCATATCTGGAATGCCTATCAGCACCTATATCTGAAATGCCTATCGGCACCTATTTTTGAAATGCCTATCGGAAACTACATCTGAAATGCCTATCAGCACCTATATTTAAAATGCCTATCGGCAACCATATCTGGAATGCCTATCGGCACCTATATTTGAAATGCCTATCGGCTTCTATATCTGAAATGCCTATCGGCACCTATTTTTAAAATGGCTATCGGCAACTATATCTGAAATGCCTATCGGCACCTATATCTAAAATTCCTATCGGCACCTATTTTTGAAATGCCTATTGGAAACTACATCTGAAATGCCTATCAGCACCTATATTTAAAATGCCTATCGGCAACCATATCTGGAATACCTATCGGGACCTATATTTGAAATGCCTATCGGCTTCTATATCTGAAATGCCTATCGGCACCTATTTTCAAAATGCCTATCGGAAACTACATCTGAAATTCCTATCAGCACCTATATTTAAAATGTCTATCGGCAACCATATCTGGAATGCCTATCGGCACCCATATTTGAAATTCCTATCGGCTTCTATATCTAAAATGCCTAGCGGCACCTATTTTTAAAATGCCAATCGGCAACTATATCTGAAGAGCCTATCGGCACCTATATCTGAAATGCCAATCGGCACCTATTTTTGAAATGCCTATCGGAAACTACATCTAAAATGCCTATCAGCACCTATATTTAAAATGCCTATCGGCAACCACATCAGAAATGCCTATCGGCACCTATATCTGAAATGGTTTTCGGCATTTATATCTGAAATGCCTATCGACACCTATATTTGAAATGCCTATCGGCACCCATGTTTTAAATGCCTATCGGCAACTATATCTGATATGCCTATCGGCACCTATATCTGAAATGCCTATCGGCACCTATTTTCAAAATGCCTATCGGAAACTACATCTAAAATGCATATCGGCACCAATTTTTTAAATGCCAATCGGCAACTATATCTGAAATGCCTATCGGCACCTATATCTGAAATGCCTATCAACACCTATATATGAAATACCTATCGGCTTCTATATCTGAAATGCCTAAGGCACCTATTTTTGAAATGCCAATCGGCAACTATATCTGAAATGACTATCGGCACCTATAAATGAAATGCCAATCGGCACCAATTTTTGAAATGCCTATCAGCACCTATATTTGAAATGCCTATCGGCAACGAAATCTGAAATGCCTATCGACACCTATATTAGAAATACCTATCGGCTTTTATATCTGAAATGCCTCTCGGCACCTATTTTTAAAATGCCAATCGGCAACTATATCTGAAATGCCTATCGGCACCTATATCTAAAATGCCTATCGGCACCAATTTTTGAAATGCCTATCGGAAACTACATCTGAAATGCCTATCAGCACCTATATTTGAAATGCCTATCGACAACCATATCTGGAATGCCTATCGGCACCTATATTTGAAATGCCTATCGGCTTCTATATCTGAAATGCCTATCGACACCTATTTTTAAAATGCTAATTGGCAACTATATCTGAAATGCCTATCGGCACCTATATCTGAAATGCCTATCGGTACATATTTTTGAAATGCCTATCGGAAACTACATCTGAAATGCCTATCAGCACTTATATTTGAAATGCCTATCGGCAACCATATCTGGAATGCCTATCGGCACCTATATTTGAAATGCCTATCGGCTTGTATATCTGAAATGCCTGTCGGCACCTATTTTTAAAATGCCAATCGGCAACTATATCTGAAATGCCTATCGGCACCTATATCTTAAATGCCTATCGGCACTTATTTTTGAAATGCCTATCGGAAACTACATCTGAAATGCCTATCAGCAGCTATATTTGAAATGCCTATCGTCAACCATATCTGAAATGCCTATTGACACCTATATTTGAAATACCTATCGGCTTCTATATTTGAAATGCCTATCGGCACCTATTTTTAAAATGCCAATCAGTAACTATATCTGAAATGCCTATCGGCACCAATTTTTGAAATGCCTATCGGAAAATACATCTGGAATGCCTATCAGCACCTATATTTGAAATGCCTATCGGCAACCATATCTGGAATGCCTATCGGCACCTATATTTGAAATGCCTATCGGCTTCTATATCTGAAATGCCTATCGACACCTATTTTTAAAATGCCAATCGGCAACTATATCTGAAATGCCTATCGGCACCTATATCTGAAATCCCTATCGGCACCTATTTTTAAAATGCCTTTCGGAAACTACATCTGAAATGCCTATCAGCACCTATATTTGAAATGCCTATCGGCAACCATATCTGACATGCCTATCGACACCTATATTTGAAATACTTATCGGCTTCTATATCTGAAATGCCTATCAACACCTATTTTTAAAATGCCAATCGGCAACTATGTCTGAAATGCCTATCGGCACCTATATCTGAAATGCCTATCGGCACCTATTTTTGAAATGCCTATCGGAAACTACATCTGAAATGCCTATCAGCACCTATATTTGAAATGCCTATCGGCAACCATATCTGGAATGCTTATCGGCACCTATATTTGAAATGCCTATCGGCTTCTATATCTGAAATGCCTATCGGCACATATTTTTGAAATGCCTATCGGAAACTACATCTGAAATGCCTATCAGCACCTATATTTGAAATGCCTATCGGCAACCATATCTGGAATGCCTATCGGCACCTATATTTGAAATGCCTATCGGCTTCTATATCTGAAATGCCTGTCGGCACCTATTTTTTAAATGGCTATCGGCAACTATACCTGAAATGCCTATCGGCACCTATATCCGAAATGCCTATCGGCACCTATTTTTGAAATGCCTATCGGAAACTACATCTGAATTGCCTATCAGCACCTATATTTGAAATGCCTTTCGGCAACCATATCTGGAATGCCTATCGGCACCTATATTTGAAATGCCTTTAGGCTTCTATATCTGAAATGCCTATCGGCACCTATTTTTAAAATGCCAATCGGCAACTATATCTGAAATGCCTATCGGCACCTATATCTGAAATGCCTATCGGCACCTATTTTTGAAATGCCTATCGGAAACTACAACTGAAATGCCTATCAGCACCTATATTTGAAATGCCTATCGGCAACCATATTTGGAATGCCTATCGGCACCTATATTTGAAATGCCTATCGGCTTCTATATCTAAAATGCCTAGCGGCACCTATTTTTAAAATGCCAATCGGCAAAAATATCTGAAGTGCCTATCGGCATATATATCTAAAATGCCTATCGGCACCTATTTTTGAAATGCCTATCGAAAACTACATCTGAAATGCCTATCAGCACCTATATTTGAAATGCCTATCGGCAACCATATCTGGAATGCTTATCGGCACCCATATTTGAAATGCCTATCGGCTTCTATATTTGAAATGCCTATCGGCACCTATTTTTAAAATGCCAATCGGCAACTATATTTGAAATGCCTATCGGCTTCTATATCTGAAATGCCTATCGGCACTTATTTTTAAAATGCCTATCGGAAACTACATCTGAAATGCCTATCAGCACCTATATTTGAAATGCCTATCGGCTTCTTTATCTGAAATGCCTATCGGCACCTATTTTTAAAATAGCTATCGGCAACTATACCTGAAATGCCTATCGGCACCTATATCTGAAATGCCTATCGGCACCTATTTTTAAAATGGCTATCGGCAACTATACCTGAAATGCCTATCGGCACCTATATCTGGAATGCCTATCGGCACCTATATTTGAAATGCCTATCGGCTTTTATATCTGAAATGCCTATCGGCACCTTTTTTTAAAATGGCTATTGGCAACTATACCTGAAATGCCTATCGGCACCTATATCTGAAATGCCTATCGGCACCTATTTTTAAAATGGCTATCGGCAACTATATCTGAAATGCCTATCGGCACCTATATCTGAAATGCCTATCGGCACCTGTTTTTGAAATGCCTATCGGAAACTACATCTGAAATGCCTATCAGCACCTATATTTGTAATGCCTGTCGGCAACCATATCTGGAATGCCTATCGGCACCTATATTTGAAATGCCTATCGGCTTCTTTATCTGAAATGCCTATCGGCACCTATTTTTAAAATAGCTATCGGCAACTATACCTGAAATGCCTATCGGCACCTATATCTGAAATGCTTATCGGCACCTATTTTTGAAATGCCTATCGGAAACTACATCTGAAATGCCTATCAGCACCTATATTTGAAATGCCTATCGGCAACCATATCTGAAATGCCTATCGGCACCTATATTTGAAATGCCTATCGGCTTCTATATCTGAAATGCCTATCGGCACCTATTTTTAAAATGCCAATCGGCAACTATATCTGAAATGCCTATGGGCACCTATATCTGAAATGCCTATCGGCACCTATTTTTGAAATTCCTATCGAAAACTACATCTGAAATGCCTATCAGCACCTATATTTGAAATGCCTATCGGCAACCATATCTGAAATGCCTATCGGCACCTATATTTGAAATGCCTATCGGCTTCTTTATCTGAAATGCCTATCGGCACCTATTTTTAAAATAGCTATCGGCAACTATATCTGAAATGCCTATCGGCACCTATATCTGAAATGCCTATCAGCACCTATTTTTTAAATGCCTATCGGAAACTACATCTGAAATGCCTTCCAGCACCTATATTTGAAATGCCTATCGGCAACCATATCTGGAATGCTTATCGGCACCTATATTTGAAATGCCTATCGGCTTCTATATCTGAAATGCCTATCGGCACCTATTTTTAAAATGCCTATCGGAAACTACATCTGAAATGCCTATCAGCACCTATATTTGAAATGCCTATCGGCAACCATATCTGGAATGCCTATCGGCACCTATATTTGAAATGCCTATCGGCTTCTATATCTGAAATGCCAATCGGCACCTATTTTTAAAATGGCTATCGGCAACTATACCTGAAATGCCTATCGGCACCTATATCTGAAATGCCTATCGGCACCTATTTTTGAAATGCCTATCGGAAACTACATCTGAAATGCCTATCAGCACCTATATTTGAAATGCCTATCGGCAACCATATCTGGAATGCCTATCGGCACCTATATTTGAAATGTCTATCGGCTTCTATATCTGAAATGCCTATCGGCACCTATTTTTAAAATGCCAATCGGCAACTATATCTGAAATGCCTATCGGCACCTATATCTGAAATGCCTATCGGCACCTATTTTTTAAATGCCTATCGAAAACTACATCTGAAATGCCTATCAGCACCTATATTTGAAATGCCTATTGGCAACCATATCTGGAATGCTTATCGGCACCTATATTTGAAATGCCTATCGGCTTCTATATCTGAAATGCCTATCGGCACCTATTTTTAAAATGCCTATCGGAAACTACATCTGAAATGCCTATCAGCACCTATATTTGAAATGCCTACCGGCAACCATATCTGAAATGCCTATCGACACCTATATTTGAAATACCTATCGGCTTCTATATCTGAAATGCCTATCGGCACCTATTTTTAAAATGCCAATCGGCAACTATATCTGAAATGCCTATCGGCACCTATATCTAAAATGCCAATCGGCACCAATTTTTGAAATGCCTATCGGAAACTACATCTGAAATGCCTATCAGCACCTATATTTGAAATGCCTATCGGCAACCATATCTGGAATGCCTATCGGCACCTATATTTGAAATGCCTATCGGCTTCCATATCTGAAATGCCTATCGACACCTATTTTTAAAATGCCAATTGGCAACTATATGTGAAATGTTTATCGGCACCTATATCTGAAATGCCTATCGGCACTTATTTTTGAAATGCCTATCGAAAACTACATCTGAAATGCCTATCAGCACCTATATTTGAAATGCCTATCGGCAACCATATCTGGAATGCCTATCGGCACCTATATTTAAAATGCCTATCGGCTTCTTTATCTGAAATGCCTATCGGCACCTATATCTGAAATGCCTATCGGCACCTATTTTTGAAATGCCTATCGGAAACTACATCTGAAATGCCTATCAGCACCTATATTTGAAATGCCTATCGGCAACCATATCCGAAATGCCTATCGACACCTATATTTGAAATACCTATCGGCTTCTATATCTGAAATGCCTATCGGCACCTATTTTTAAAATGCTAATCGGCAACTATATCTGAAATGCCTATCGGCACCTATATCTGAAATGCCAATCGGCACCAATTTTTTAATGCCTATCGGAAACTACATCTGAAATGCCTATCAGCACCTATATTTGAAATGCCTATCGGCAACCATATCTGAAATGCCTATCGACACCTATATTTGAAATACCTATCGGCTTCTATGTCTGAAATGCCTATCGGCACCTATATTTAAAATGCCAATCGGCAACTATATCTGAAATGCCTATCGGCACCTATATCTAAAATGGCAATCGGCACCAGTTTTTGAAATGCCTATCGGAAACTACATCTGAAATGCCTATCAGCACCTATATTTAAAATGCCGATCGGCAACCATATCTGGAATGCCTATCGGCACCTATATTTGAAATGCCAATCGGCTTCTATATCTGAAATGCCTACCGACACCTATTTTTAAAAGGCCAATTGGCAACTATATCTGAAATGCCTATCGGCACCAATATCTGAAATGCCTATCGGTACCTATTTTTGAAATGCCTATCGGAAACTACATCTGAAATGCCTATCAGCGCCTATATTTAAAATGCCTGTCGGCAACCATATCTGGAATGCCTATCGGCACCTATATTTGAAATGCCTATCGGCTTCTATATCTGAAATGCCTATCGGCACCTGTTTTTAAAATGGCTATCGGCAACTATATCTGAAATGCCTATCGGCACCTATATCTGAAATGCCTATCGGCACCTATTTTTGAAATGCCTATCGGAAACTGCATCTGAAATGCCTATCAGCACCTATATTTGAAATGCCTATCGGCAACCATATCTAGAATGCCTATCGGCACCTATATTTGAAATGCCTATCGGCTTCTATATCTGAATGCCTATCGGCACCTATTTTTAAAATGCCTATCGGAAACTACATCTGAAATGCCTATCAGCACCTATATTTGAAATGCCTATCGGCAACCATATCTGGAATGCCTATGGGCACCTATATTTGAAATGCCTATCGGCTTCTATATCTGAAATGCCTATCGGCACCTATTTTTAAAATGGCTATCGGCAACTATATCTAAAATGTCTATCGGCACATATATCTGAAATGCCTATCGGCACCTATTTTTGAAATGCCTATCGGAAACTACATCTGAAATGCCTATCAGCACCTATATTTGAAATGCCTATCGGCAACCATAACTGGAATGCCTATCGGCACTTATATCTGAAATGTCTATCGGCACCTATTTTTGAAATGCCTATCGGAAACTACATCTGAAATGCCTATCAGCACCTATATTTGAAATGCCTATCGGCAACCATATCTGGAATGCTTATCGGCACCTATATTTGAAATGCCTATCGGCTTCTATATCTGAAATGCCTATCGGCACCTATTTTTAAAATGGCTATCGGCAACTATATCTGAATGCCTATCGGCACCTATATCTGAAATGCCTATCGGCACCTATTTTTGAAATGCCTATCGGAAACTACATCTGAAATGCCTATCAGCACCTATATTTGAAATGCCTATCGGCAACCATATCCGGAATGCCTATCGGCACCTATATTTGAAATGCCTATCGGCGTCTATATCTAAAATGCCTATCGGCACCTATTTTTAAAATGCCAATCGGCAACTATATCTGAAATGCCTATCGGCACCTATATCTGAAATGCCTATCGGCACCTATTTTTGAAATGCCTATCGGAAACTACAACTGAAATGCCTATCAGCACCTATATTTAAAATGCCTATCGGCAACCATAGTTGGAATGCCTATCAGCACCTATATATGAAATGCCTATCGGCTTCTATATCTGAAATGCCTAGCGGCACCTATTTTTAAAATGCCAATCGGCAACTATATCTGAAGTGCCTATCGGAACCTATATCTGAAATGCCTATCGGCACCCATTTTTGAAATGCCTATCGAAAACTACATCTGAAATGCCTATCAGCACCTATATTTGAAATGCCTATCGGCAACCACATCAGAAATGCCTATCGGCACCTATATCTGAAATGCGTTTCGGCATTTATATCTGAAATGCCTATCGACACCTATATTTGAAATGCCTATCGGCACCTATATTTTAAATACCTATCGGCAACTATATCTGATATGCCTATCGGCACCTATATCTGAAATGCCTATCGGCACCTATTTTTGAAATGCCTATCGGAAACTACATCTAAAATGCATATCGGCACCTATTTTTAAAATGCTTATCGGCAACTATATCTGAAATGCCTATCGGCACCTATATCTGAAATGCCTATCGGCACCTATTTTTGAAATGCCTATCGGCACCTATTTTTGAAATGCCTATCAGCACCTATATTTGAAATGCCTATCGGCAACCATATCTGAAATGCCTATCGACACCTATATTTGAAATACCTATCGGCTTCTATATCTGAAATGCCTATCAACACCTATTTTTAAAATGCCAATCGGCAACTATGTCTGAAATGCCTATCGGCACCTATATCTGAAATGCCTATCGGCACCTATTTTTGAAATGCCTATCGAAAACTACATCTGAAATGCCTATCAGCACCTATATTTAAAATGCCTATCGGCAACCATATCTGGAATGCCTATCGGCACCTATATTTGAAATGCCTATCGGCTTCTATATCTGAAATGCCTATCGGCACCTATTTTTAAAATGGCTATCGGCAAATATATCTGAAATGCCTATCGGCACCTATATCTGAAATGCCTATCGGCACCTATTTTTGAAATGCCTATCGGAAACTACATCTGAAATGCCTATCAGCACCTATATTTGAAATGCCTATCGGCAACCATATCTGGAATGCTTATCGGCACCTATATTTGAAATGCCTATAGGCTTCTATATCTGAAATGCCTATCGGCACATATTTTTGAAATGCCTATCGGAAACTACATCTGAAATGCCTATCAGCACCTATATTTGAAATGCCTATCGGCAACCATATCTGGAATGCCTATCGGCACCTATATTTGAAATGCCTATCGGCTTCTATATCTGAAATGCCTGTCGGCACCTATTTTTTAAATGGCTATCGGAAAATACATCTGGAATGCCTATCAGCACCTATATTTGAAATGCCTATCGGCAACCATATCTGGAATGCCTATCGGCACCTATATTTGAAATGCCTATCGGCTTCTATATCTGAAATGCCTATCGACACCTATTTTTAAAATGCCAATCGGCAACTATATCTGAAATGCTTATCGGCACCTATATCTGAAATCCCTATCGGCACCTATTTTTAAAATGCCTATCGGAAACTACATCTGAATTGCCTATCAGCACCTATATTTGAAATGCCTTTCGGCAACCATATCTGGAATGCCTATCGGCACCTATATTTGAAAAGCCTTTAGGCTTCTATATCTGAAATGCCTATGGGCACCTATTTTTAAAATGCCAATCGGCAACTATATCTGAAATGCCTATCGGCACCTATATCTGAAATGCCTATCGGCACCTATTTTTGAAATGCCTATCGGAAACTACAACTGAAATGCCTATCAGCACCTATATTTGAAATGCCTATCGGCAACCATATTTGGAATGCCTATCGGCACCTATATTTGAAATGCCTATCGGCTTCTATATCTAAAATGCCTAGCGGCACCTATTTTTAAAATGCCAATCGGCAAATATATCTGAAGTGCCTATCGGCACCTATATCTAAAATGCCTATCGGCACCTATTTTTGAAATGCCTATCGAAAACTACATCTGAAATGCCTATCAGCACCTATATTTGAAATGCCTATCGGCAACCATATCTGGAATGCTTATCGGCACCCATATTTGAAATGCCTATCGGCTTCTATATCTGAAATGCCTTACGGCACCTATTTTTAAAATGCCAATCGGCAACTATATTTGAAATGCCTATCGGCTTCTATATCTGAAATGCCTATCGGCACTTTCTTTTAAAATGCCTATCGGAAACTACATCTGAAATGCTTATCAGCACCTATATTTGAAATGCCTATCGGCAACCATATCTTGAATGCCTATCGGCACCTATATTTGAAATGCCTATCGGCTTTTATATCTGAAATGCCTATCGGCACCTTTTTTTAAAATGGCTATCGGCAACTATACCTGAAATGCCTATCGGCACCTATATCTGAAATGCCTATCGGCACCTATTTTTAAAATGGCTATCGGCAACTATATCTGAAATGCCTATCGGCACCTATATCTGAAATGCCTATCGGCACCTATTTTTGAAATGCCTATCGGAAACTACATCTGAAATGCCTATCAGCACCTATATTTTAAATGCCTATCGGCAACCATATCTGGAATGCCTATCGGCACCTATATTTGAAATGCCTATCGGCTTCTATATCTGAAATGCCTATCGGCACCTATTTTTAAAATGCCTATCGGAAACTACATCTGAAATGCCTATCAGCACCTATATTTAAAATGCCTATCGGCAACAATATCTGAAATGCCTATCGACACCTATATTTGAAATACCTATCGGCTTCTATATCTGAAATGCCTATCGGCACCTATTTTTAAAATGCCAATCGGCAACTATATCTGAAATGCCTATCGGCACCTATATCTGAAATGCCTATCGGTACCAATTTTTGAAATGCCTATCGGAAACTACATCTGAAAAGCCTATCAGCACCTATATTTGAAATGCCTATCGGCAACCATATCTGGAATGCTTATCGGCACCTATATTTGAAATGCCTATCGGCTTCTATATCTGAAATGCCTATCGGCACCTATTTTTAAAATGCCTATCGGAAACTACATCTGAAATGCCTATCAGCACCTATAATTGAAATGCCTATCGGCAACCATATCTGGAATGCTTATCGGCACCTATATTTGAAATGCCTATCGGCTTCTATATCTGAAATGCCTATCGGCACCTATTTTTAAAATATCTATCGGCAACTATACCTGAAACGCCTATCGGCACCTATATCTGAAATGCCTATCGGCACCTATTTTTGAAATGCCTATCGGAAACTACATCTGAAATGCCTATCAGCACCTATATTTAAAATGCCTATCGGCAACCATATCTGAAATGCCTATCGACACCTATATTTGAAATACCTATCGGCTTCTATATCTGAAATGCCTATCGGCACCTATTTTTAAAATGCCAATCGGCAACTATATCTGAAATGCCTATCGGCACCTATATCTGAAATGCCTATCGGCACCAATTTTTGAAATGCCTATCGGCAACCATATCTGGAATGCCTATCGGCACCTATATTTGAAATGCCTATCGGCTTCTTTATCTGAAATGCCTATCGGCACCTATTTTTAAAATAGCTATCGGCAACTATATCTGAAATGCCTATCGGCACCTATATCTGAAATGCCTATCGGCACCTATTTTTTAAATGCCTATCGGAAACTACTTCTGAAATGCCTTCCAGCACCTATATTTGAAATGCCTATCGGCAACCATATCTGGAATGCTTATCGGCACCTATATTTGAAATGCCTATCGGCTTCTATATCTGAAATGCCTATCGGCACCTATTTTTAAAATGCCTATCGGAAACTACACCTGAAATGCCTATCAGCACCTATATTTGAAATGCCTATCGGCAACCATATCTGGAATGCCTATCGGCACCTATATTTGAAATGCCTATCGGCTTCTATATCTGAAATGCCTATTGGCACCTATTTTTAAAATGGCTATCGGCAACTATACCTGAAATGCCTATCGGCACCTATATCTGAAATGCCTATCGGCACCTATTTTTTAAATGCCTATCGAAAACTACATCTGAAATGCCTATCAGCACCTATATTTGAAATGCCTATTGGCAACCATATCTGGAATGCCTATCGGCACCTATATTTGAAATGCCTATCGGCTTCTATATCTGAAATGCCTATCGGCACCTATTTTTAAAATGCCTATCGGAAACTACATATGAAATGCCTATCAGCACCTATATTTGAAATGCCTACCGGCAACCATATCTGAAATGCCTATCGACACCTATATTTGAAATACCTATCGGCTTCTATATCTGAAATGCCTATCGGCACCTATTTTTAAAATGCCAATCGGCAACTATATCTGAAATGCCTATCGGCACCTATATCTAAAATGCCAATCGGCACCAATTTTTGAAATGCCTATCGGAAACTACATCTGAAATGCCTATCAGCACCTATATTTTAAATGCCTATCGGCAACCATATCTGGAATGCCTATCGGCACCTATATTTGAAATGCCTATCGGCTTCCATATCTGAAATGCCTATCGACACCTATTTTTAAAATGCCAATTGGCAACTATATGTGAAATGTTTATCGGCACCTATATCTGAAATGCCTATCGGCACCTATTTTTGAAATGCCTATCGAAAACTACATCTGAAATGCCTATCAGCACCTATATTTGAAATGCCTATCGGCAACCATATCTGGAATGCCTATCGGCACCTATATTTGAAATGCCTATCGGCTTCTTTATCTGAAATGCCTATCGGCACCTATATCTGAAATGCCTATCGGCACCTATTTTTGAAATGCCTATCGGCAACTACATCTGAAATGCCTATCAGCACCTATATTTGAAATGCCTATCGGCAACCATATCTGAAATGCCTATCGACACCTATATTTGAAATACCTATCGGCTTCTATATCTGAAATGCCTATCGGCACCTATTTTTAAAATGCTAATCGGCAACTATATCTGAAATGCCTATCGGCACCTATATCTGAAATGCCAATCGGCACCAATTTTTTAATGCCTATCGGAAACTACATCTGAAATGCCTATCAGCACCTATATTTGAAATGCCTATCGGCAACCATATCTGAAATGCCTATCAACACCTATATTTGAAATACCCATCGGCTTCTATGTCTGAAATGCCTATCGGCACCTATTTTTAAAATGCCAATCGGCAACTATATCTGAAATGCCTATCGGCACCTATATCTAAAATGGCGATCGGCACCAGTTTTTGAAATGCCTATCGGAAACTACATCTGAAATGCCTATCAGCACCTATATTTAAAATGCCGATCGGCAACCATATCTGGAATGCCTATCGGCACCTATATTTGAAATGCCAATCGGCTTCTATATCTGAAATGCCTACCGACACCTATTTTTAAAATGCCAATTGGCAACTATATCTGAAATGCCTATCGGCACCAATATCTGAAATGCCTATCGGTACCTATTTTTGAAATGCCTATCGGAAACTACATCTGAAATGCCTATCAGCGCCTATATTTAAAATGCCTGTCGGCAACCATATCTGGAATGCCTATCGGCACCTATATTTGAAATGCCTATCGGCTTCTATATCTGAAATGCCTATCGGCACCTGTTTTTAAAATGGCTATCGGCAACTATATCTGAAATGCCTATCGGCACCTATATCTGAAATGCCTATCGGCACCTATTTTTGAAATGCCTATCGGAAACTACATCTGAAATGCCTATCAGCACCTATATTTGAAATGCCTATCGGCAACCATATCTGGAATGCCTATCGGCACCTATATTTGAAATGCCTATCGGCTTCTATATCTGAATGCCTATCGGCACCTATTTTTAAAATGCCTATCGGAAACTACATCTGAAATGCCTATCAGCACCTATATTTGAAATGCCTATCGGCAACCATATCTGGAATGCCTATGGGCACCTATATTTGAAATGCCTATCGGCTTCTATATCTGAAATGCCTATCGGCACCTATTTTTAAAATGGCTATCGGCAACTATATCTAAAATGTCTATCGGCACATATATCTGAAATGCCTATCGGCACCTATTTTTGAAATGCCTATCGGAAACTACATCTGAAATGCCTATCAGCACCTATATTTGAAATGCCTATCGGCAACCATAACTGGAATGCCTATCGGCACTTATATCTGAAATGTCTATCGGCACCTATTTTTGAAATGCCTATCGGAAACTACATCTGAAATGCCTATCAGCACCTATATTTGAAATGCCTATCGGCAACCATATCTGGAATGCCTATCGGCACCTATATTTGAAATGCCTATCGGCTTCTATATCTGAAATGCCTATCGGCACCTATTTTTGAAATGCCTATCGGAAACTACAACTGAAATGCCTATCAGCACCTATATTTAAAATGCCTATCGGCAACCATATTTGGAATGCCTATCAGCACCTATATATGAAATGCCTATCGGCTTCTATATCTGAAATGCCTAGCGGCACCTATTTTTAAAATGCCTATCGGCACCCATTTTTGAAATGCCTATCGAAAACTACATCTGAAATGCCTATCAGCACCTCTATTTAAAATGCCTATCGGCAACCACATCAGAAATGCCTATTGGCACCTATATCTGAAATGCCTTTCGGCATTTATATCTGAAATGCCTATCGACACCTATATTTGAAATGCCTATCGGCACCTATATTTTAAATGCCTATCGGCAACTATATCTGATATGCCTATCGGCACCTATATCTGAAATGCCTATCGGCACCTATTTTTGAAATGCCTATCGGAAACTACATCTAAAATGCATATCGGCACCTATTTTTAAAATGCTTATCGGCAACTATATCTGAAATGCCTATCGGCACCTATATCTGAAATGCCTATCGGCACCTATTTTTGAAATGCCTATCGGCACCTATTTTTGAAATGCCTATCGGAAACTACATCTGAAATGCCTATCAGCACCTATATTTGAAATGCCTATCGGCAACCATATCTGAAATGCCTATCAACACCTATATTTGAAATACCTATCGGCTTCTATATCTGAAATGCCTAAGGCACCTATTTTTGAAATGCCAATCGGCAACTATATCTGAAATGCCTATCGGCACCTATATCTGAAATGCCAATCGGCACCAATTTTTGAAATGCCTATCGGAAACTACATCTGAAATGCCTATCAGCACCTATATTTGAAATGCCTATCGGCAACCATATCTGAAATGCCTATCGACACCTATATTTGAAATACCTATCGGCTTCTATATCTGAAATGCCTGTCGGCACATATTTTTAAAATGCCAATCGGCAACTATATCTGAAATGCCTATCGGCACCTATATCTAAAATGCCGATCGGCACCAATTTTTGAAATGCCTATCGGAAACTACATCTGAAATGCCTATCAGCACTTATATTTGAAATGCCTATCGGCAACCATATCTGGAATGCCTATCGGCACCTATATTTGAAATGCCTATCGGCTTCTATATCTGAAATGCCTATCGACACCTATTTTTAAAATGCTAATTGGCAACGATATCTGAAATGCCTATCGCCACCTTTATCTGAAATGCCTATCGGTACCTATTTTTGAAATGCCTATCGGAAACTACATCTGAAATGCCTATCAGCACTTATATTTGAAATGCCTATCGGCAACCATATCTGGAATGCCTATCGGCACCTATATTTGAAATGCCTATCGGCTTGTATACCTGAAATGCCTGTCGGCACCTATTTTTAAAATGCCAATCGGCAACTATATCTGAAATGCCTATAGGCACCTATATCTAAAATGCCTATCGGCACCTATTTTTGAAATGCCTATCGGAAACTACATCTGAAATGCCTATCAGCACCTATATTTGAAATGCCTATCGGCAACCATATCTGGAATGCCTATCGGCACCTATATTTGAAATGCCTATCGGCTTCTATATCTGAAATGCCTATCGACACCTATTTTTAAAATGCCAATCGGCAACTATATCTGAAATGCCTATCGGCACCTATATCTGAAATCCCTATCGCCACCTATTTTTAAAATGCCTATCGGAAACTATATCTGAAATGCCTATCAGCACCTATATTTGAAATGCCTATCGGCAACCATATCTGAAATGCCTATCGACACCTATATTTGAAATACCTATCGGCTTCTATATCTGAAATGCCTATCAACACCTATTTTTAAAATGCCAATCGGCAACTATATCTGAAATGCCTATCGGCACCTATATCTGAAATGCCTATCGGCACCAATTTTTGTAATGCCTATCGGAAACTACATCTGAAATGCCTATCAGCACCTATATTTGAAATGCCTATCGGCAACCATATCTGGAATGCTTATCGGCACCTATATTTGAAATGCCTATCGGCTTCTATATCTGAAATGCCTATCAAAACCTATTTTTAAAATGCCAATCGGCAACTATATCTGAAATGCCTATCGGCACCTATATCTGAAATGCCTATCGGCACCTATTTTTGAAATGCCTATCGAAAACTACATCTGAAATGCCTATCAGCACCTATATTTGAAATGCCTATCGGCAACCATATCTGGAATGCCTATCGGCACCTATATTTGAAATGCCTATCGGCTTCTATATCTGAAATGCCTATCGGCACCTATTTTTAAAATGGCTATCGGCAACTATATCTGAAATGCCTATCGGCACCTATATCTGAAATGCCTATCGGCACCTATTTTTGAAATGCCTATCGGAAACTACATCTGAAATGCCTATCAGCACCTATATTTGAAATGCCTATCGGCAACCATATCTGGAATGCTTATCGGCACCTATATTTGAAATGCCTATCGGCTTCTACATCTGAAATGCCTATCGGCACCTATTTTTAAAATGCCTATCGGAAACTACATCTGAAATGCCTATCAGCACCTATATTTGAAATGCCTATCGGCAACCATATCTGGAATGCCTATCGGCACCTATATTTGAAATGCCTATCGGCTTCTATATCTGAAATGCCTGTCGGCACCTATTTTTAAAATGCCAATCGGCAACTATATCTGAAATGCCTATCGGCACCTATATCTGAAATGCCTATCGGCACCTATTTTTGAAATGCCTATCGGAAACAACAACTGAAATGCCTATCAGCACCTATATTTGAAATGCCTGTCGGCAACCATATTTGGAATGCCCATCGGCACCTATATTTGAAATGCCTATCGGCTTCTATATCTAAAATGCCTAGCGGCACCTATTTTTAAAATGCCAATCGGCAACTATATCTGAAGTGCCTATCGGCACCTATATCTAAAATGCCTATCGGCACCCATTTTTGAAATGCCTATCGAAAACTACATCTGAAATGCCTATCAGCACCTATATTTGAAATGCCTATCGGCAACCACATCAGAAATGCCTATCGGCACCTATATCTGAAATGCCTATCGGTACCTATTTTTGAAATGCCTATCGGAAACTACATCTGAAATGCCTATCAGCACCTATATTTAAAATGCCTATCGGCAACCATATCTGGAATGCTCTTCGGCACCTATATTTGAAATGCCTATCCGCTTCTATATCTGAAATGCCTATCGGCACCTATTTTTAAAATGGCTATCGGCAACTATATCTGAAATGCCTATCGGCACCTAAATCTGAAATGCCTATCGGCACCTATTTTTGAAATGCCTATCGGAAACTACATCTGAAATGCCTATCAGCACCTATATTTGAAATGCCTATCGGCAACCATATCTGGAATGCCTATCGGCACCTATATTTGAAATGCCTATCGGCTTCTATATCTGAAATGCCTATCGGCACCTATTTTTAAAATGCCTATCGGAAACTACATCTGAAATGCCTATCAGCACCTATATTTAAAATGTCTATCGGCAACCATATCTGAAATGCCTATCGACACCTATATTTGAAATACCTATCGGCTTCTATATCTGAAATGCCTATCGGCACCTATTTTTAAAATGCCAATCGGTAACTATATCTGAAATGCCTATCGGCACCTATATCTGAAATGCCTATCGGCACCAATTTTTGAAATGCCTATCGGAAACTACATCTGAAATGCCTATCAGCACCTATATTTGAAATGCCTATCGGCAACCATATTTGGAATGCTTATCGGCACCTATATTTGAAATGCCTATCGGCTTCTATATCTGAAATGCCTATCGACACCTATTTTTAAAATGCCTATCGGAAACTACATCTGAAATGCCTATCAGCACCTATATTTGAAATGCCTATCGGCAACCATATCTGGAATGCCTATCGGCACCTATATTTGAAATGCCTATCGGCTTCTATATCTGAAATGCCTATCGGCACCTATTTTTAAAATGGCTATCGGCAACTATACCTGAAATGCCTATCGGCACCTATATCTGAAATGCCTATCGGCACCTATTTTTGAAATACCTATCGGAAACTACATCTGAAATGCCTATCAGCACCTATATTTGAAATGCCTATCGGCAACCATATCTGAAATGCCTATCGGCACCTATATTTGAAATGCCTATCGGCTTCTATATCTGAAATGCCTATCGGCACCTATTTTTAAAATGCCAATCGGCAACTATATCTGAAATGCCTATCGGCACTTATATCTGAAATGCCTATCGGCACCTATTTTTGAAATGCCTATCGAAAACTACATCTGAAATGCCTATCGGCAACCATATCTGGAATGCCTATCGGCACCTATATTTGAAATGCCTATCGGCTTCTTTATCTGAAATGCCTATCGGCACCTATTTTAAAAATAGCTATCGGCAACTATATCTGAAATGCCTATCGGCACCTTGTCGTGGAATAACTTTCTCACGCCATCTGTTATTACCTATAGTCAGTTACGCACTGTAGCGTTTATTCATCTGATCTTATTGCGTCGGCGCGTTTTTTATCATAATTTCCTAAAATTGGCATTTATCGGAAATGCAAATTTAGTATTCTGTTTTTTGCGAGAACGGCCACAGATGCTCGGCGTTGCTTTCATCGGTCCTGAATTCCATAGACCATCGATGTCACAACGTCTACTTCTATGAAAACAATCCAAGATAAGTAAACCATTTGCAAATATTAAATTTAAGAAATTTAGTTAAGTTAATAAAAATGAATTAGAATTAAGTTCGTAGTGATAAATTCTAGTTCCAAGTAAGTGCATGCTCGAATTAAGTATAGAAATTTAGGTAAAGAAAACGAGTTTACCACGTTTTGCAAAAATAGATAATAAATCAATTTTATTATTTAAATTTAAAGATAATATGAAAATAAAGACGATTATCCATTGCGGGATCGTCATAATAAATTAAGATATAACTTTTGAATGAATTGGTTTCATGATCCATTAAAATTGGAGATTGAACAGGATAACATCCATGTGACCGGAAGCGACTTAATATAGTAACGCAGCAGATGAAAGTTTTTTTTCATTTTAAAATGTCGTAATCGTAACTTCGTGTTTGCTTTTAATGATAAATTAATCTACTTCATAATATCAATTATTTTTTTTTTATTAAGCATTTGCTAGATTATTGGAATTAAATTTAGTCACGCGGTCTATGAAATTATGCGGTGTCATCATCAGATCATTGAGGTGATAGTTTGATCCTCTATGGTACAGTGTATTTATATTGCATTCATTAATTGTTTTATTGTTATTGTCTTTCATAGTTCAAAATTAACAACTGGTTATTCCGAGATAGTTATATTGATTTTGGTTGCAATACGTTCATAAAATATAAAAATTTTGCTTCACTTGACGTAATTCTTTCCAGGACATAAATAATATTAATATTATCGACATTGGACAGTAGTCTCCTCGTCGCATTTATCTCATTACTAAAATAATAATACCTCAATTACGGTTCCATACTAACCATTAACAATTTACAACTTAATTAAAGTAATACATATATAAGATGAAATGTTATGTGACTTTCGGTTCCATACTAATACCTAACTTCATTTTTCCATAGAGGCGTTTTGACATTGACGATTTTGACTACTCCTTTTTTCGACTTGTATAAAAAAAAAAAAAAAACTTGTTTGGATAATAAAAAACAAAAAATTCTATTACATATAATTGATTTAACTTCATGAACGTATTATAACTAAATCATAAAATTTAAAGATAATTGTGTAACATTTGATTTAAACTGGTGATGACGCACAGGTGTAAAGAGTACAAAATTTTTCCTATATTTAATATAAGAACATAGTTCCAGTATTTATAAATGTACCAATCCAATGTTAAGAGACAAATTTTAATAAATCTCTGTTGTTATAAATTTTTGAAATTCATTTGATTCAGACAAACATACCGACTGGACAATATTGCCATTACTAACCCGATTAAAGGAACCCGCACAAGGAATCCACTGTATAAATTTTTTATATACTTTGGACATATTAACCGTCCAATGTATTTTTTTTGATGTGTTGGAAATTGCCTGGCTAACACCCGCAATTCTTTCTTTTTGTAAACCGTGAGAGGAGATAATTTTTCCAATCACTCTTCAAGTGGTTAAAATTTTAACAAAAAGAAAATTCCATCACAAGCTATATCTGAAATGCCTTTCGGCATCTATTTTTTAAATGCCTATCGGAAACTACATCTGAAATGCCTATCAGCACCTATATTTGAAATGCCTATCGGCAACCATATCTGGAATGCTTATCGGCACCTATATTTGAAATGCCTATCGGCTTCTATATCTGAAATGCCTATCGGCACCTATTTTTGAAATGCCTATCGGAAACTACATCTGAAATGCCTATCAGCACCTATATTTGAAATGCCTATCGGCAACCATATCTGGAATGCCTATCGGCACCTATATTTGAAATGCCTATCGACTTCTATATCTAAAATGCCTATCGGCACCTATTTTTAAAATGGCTATCGGCCACTATATCTGAAATGCCTATCGGCAACTATATCTGAAATGCCTTTCGGCACCTATTTTTTAAATGCCTATCGGAAACTACATCTGAAATGCCTATCAGCACCTATATTTGAAATGCCTATCGGCAACCATATCTGGAATGCCTATCGGCACCTATATTTGAAATGCCTATCGGCTTCTATATCTGAAATGCCTATCGGCACCTATTTTTGAAATGCCTATCGGAAACTACATCTGAAATGCCTATCAGCACCTATATTTGAAATGCCTATCGGCAACCATATCTGGAATGCCTATCGGCACCTATATTTAAAATGCCTATCGGTTTCTATATCTAAAATGCCTATCGGCACCTATTTTTAAAATGCCAATCGGCAACTATATCTGAAATGCCTATCGGCACCTATATCTGAAATGCCTATCGGCACCTATTTTTGAAATGCCTATCGAAAACTACATCTGAAATGCCTATCAGCACCTATATTTGAAATTCCTATTGGCAACCATATCTGGAATGCCTATCGGCACCTATATTTGAAATGCCTATCGGCTTCTATATCTGAAATGCCTATCGGCACCTATTTTTAAAATGGCTATCGGCAACAATATCTGAAATGTCTATCGGCACCTATATCTGAAATGCCTATCGGCACCTATTTTTTAAATGCCTATCGGAAACTACATCTAAAATGCATATCGGCAACCTATTTTTAAATTGCCAATCGGCAACTATATCTGAAATGCCTATCGGCACCTATATCTGAAATGCCTATCGGCACCTATTTTTGAAATGCCTATCGGAAACTACATCTGAAATGCCTATCAGTACCTATATTTGAAATGCCTATCGGCAACCATATCTGAAATGCCTATCGACACCTATATTTGAAATGCCTATCGGCTTCTATATCTGAAATCCCTATCGGCACCTATTTTTAAAATGCCAATCGGCAACTATATCTGAAATGCCTATCGGCACCTATATCTGAAATGCCAATCGGCACCAATTTTTGAAATGCCTATCGGAAACTACATCTGAAATGCCTATCAGCACCTATATTTGAAATGCCTATCGGCAACCATATCTGGAATGCCTATCGGCACCTATATTTGAAATCCCTATCGGCTTCTATATCTGAAATGCCTATCGACACCTATTTTTAAAATGCCAATCGGCAACTATATCTGAAATGCCTATCGGCACCTATATCTGAAATGCCTATCGGCACCTATTTTTGAAATGCCTATCGGAAACTACATCTGAAATGCCTATCAGCACCTATATTTGAAATGCCTATCGGCAACCATATCTGGAATGCCTATCGGCACCTATATTTGAAATGCCTATCGGCTTCTATATCTGAAATGCCTATCGGCACCTATTTTTAAAATGCCTATCGGAAACTACATCTGAAATGCCTATCAGCACCTATATTTAAAATGCCTATCGGCAACCATATCTGAAATGCCTATCGACACCTATATTTGAAATACCTATCGGCTTCTATATCTGAAATGCCTATCGGCACCTATTTTTAAAATGCCAATCGGCAACTATATCTGAAATGCCTATCGGCACCTATATCTGGAATGCCTATCGGCACCAATTTTTGAAATGCCTATCGGAAACTACATCTAAAAAGCCTATCAGCACCTATATTTGAAATGCCTATCGGCAACCATATCTGGAATGCTTATCGGCACCTATATTTGAAATGCCTATCGGCTTCTATATCTGAAATGCCTATCGGCACCTATTTTTAAAATGCCTATCGGAAACTACATCTGAAATGCCTATCAGCACCTATATTTGAAATGCCTATCGGCAACCATATCTGGAATGCTTATCGGCACCTATATTTGAAATGCCTATCGGCTTCTATATCTGAAATGCCTATCGGCACCTATTTTTAAAATATCTATCGGCAACTATACCTGAAATGCCTATCGGCGCCTATATCTGAAATGCCTATCGGCACCTATTTTTGAAATGCCTATCGGAAACTACATCTGAAATGCCTATCAGCACCTATATTTAAAATGCCTATCGGCAACCATATCTGAAATGCCTATCGACACCTATATTTGAAATACCTATCGGCTTCTATATCTGAAATGCCTATCGGCACCTATTTTTAAAATGCCAATCGGCAACTATATCTGAAATGCCTATCGGCACCTATATCTGAAATGCCTATCGGCACCAATTTTTGAAATGCCTATCGGCAACCATATCTGGAATGCCTATCGGCACCTATATTTGAAATGCCTATCGGCTTTTTTATCTGAAATGCCTATCGGCACCTATTTTTAAAATAGCTATCGGCAACTATATCTGAAATGCCTATCGGCACCTATATCTGAAATGCCTATCGGCACCTATTTTTTAAATGCCTATCGGAAACTACTTCTTAAATGCCTTCCAGCACCTATATTTGAAATGCCTATCGGCAACCATATCTGGAATGCTTATCGGCACCTATATTTGAAATGCCTATCGGCTTCTATATCTGAAATGCCTATCGGCACCTATTTTTAAAATGCCTATCGGAAACTACATCTGAAATGCCTATCAGCACCTATATTTGAAATGCCTATCGGCAACCATATCTGGAATGCCTATCGGCACCTATATTTGAAATGCCTATCGGCTTCTATATCTGAAATGCCTATTGGCACCTATTTTTAAAATGGCTATCGGCAACTATACCTGAAATGCCTATCGGCACCTATATCTGAAATGCCTATCGGCACCTATTTTTGAAATGCCTATCGGAAACTACATCTGAAATGCCTATCAACACCTATATTTGAAATGCCTATCGGCAACCATATCTGGAATGCCTATCGGCACCTATATTTGAAATGCCTATCGGCTTCTATATCTGAAATGCCTATCGGCACCTATTTTTAAAATGCCAATCGGCAACTATATCTGAAATGCCTATCGGCACCTATATCTGAAATGCCTATCGGCACCTATTTTTTAAATGCCTATCGAAAACTACATCTGAAATGCCTATCAGCACCTATATTTGAAATGCCTATTGGCAACCATATCTGGAATGCCTATCGGCACCTATATTTGAAATGCCTATCGGCTTCTATATCTGAAATGCCTATCGGCACCTATTTTTAAAATGCCTATCGGAAACTACATATGAAATGCCTATCAGCACCTATATTTGAAATGCCTACCGGCAACCATATCTGAAATGCCTATCGACACCTATATTTGAAATACCTATCGGCTTCTATATCTGAAATGCCTATCGGCACCTATTTTTAAAATGCCAATCGGCAACTATATCTGAAATGCCTATCGGCACCTATATCTAAAATGCCAATCGGCACCAATTTTTGAAATGCCTATCGGAAACTACATCTGAAATGCCTATCAGCACCTATATTTTAAATGCCTATCGGCAACCATATCTGGAATGCCTATCGGCACCTATATTTGAAATGCCTATCGGCTTCCATATCTGAAATGCCTATCGACACCTATTTTTAAAATGCCAATTGGCAACTATATGTGAAATGTTTATCGGCACCTATATCTGAAATGCCTATCGGCACCTATTTTTGAAATGCCTATCGAAAACTACATCTGAAATGCCTATCAGCACCTATATTTGAAATGCCTATCGGCAACCATATCTGGAATGCCTATCGGCACCTATATTTGAAATGCCTATCGGCTTCTTTATCTGAAATGCCTATCGGCACCTATATCTGAAATGCCTGTCGGCACCTATTTTTGAAATGCCTATCGGAAACTACATCTGAAATGCCTATCAGCACCTATATTTGAAATGCCTATCGGCAACCATATCTGAAATGCCTATCGACACCTATATTTGAAATACCTATCGGCTTCTATATCTGAAATGCCTATCGGCACCTATTTTTAAAATGCTAATCGGCAACTATATCTGAAATGCCTATCGGCACCTATATCTGAAATGCCAATCGGCACCAATTTTTTAATGCCTATCGGAAACTACATCTGAAATGCCTATCAGCACCTATATTTGAAATGCCTATCGGCAACCATATCTGAAATGCCTATCGACACCTATATTTGAAATACCTATCGGCTTCTATGTCTGAAATGCCTATCGGCACCTATTTTTAAAATGCCAATCGGCAACTATATCTGAAATGCCTATCGGCACCTATATCTAAAATGGCAATCGGCACCAGTTTTTGAAATGCCTATCGGAAACTACATCTGAAATGCCTATCAGCACCTATATTTAAAATGCCGATCGGCAACCATATCTGGAATGCCTATCGGCACCTATATTTGAAATGCCAATCGGCTTCTATATCTGAAATGCCTACCGACACCTATTTTTAAAATGCCAATTGGCAACTATATCTGAAATGCCTATCGGCACCAATATCTGAAATGCCTATCGGTACCTATTTTTGAAATGCCTATCGGAAACTACATCTGAAATGCCTATCAGCACCTATATTTGAAATGCCTATCGGCAACCATATCTGGAATGCCTATCGGCACCTATATTTGAAATGCCTATCGGCTTCTATATCTGAATGCCTATCGGCACCTATTTTTAAAATGCCTATCGGAAACTACATCTGAAATGCCTATCAGCACCTATATTTGAAATGCCTATCGGCAACCATATCTGGAATGCCTATGGGCACCTATATTTGAAATGCCTATCGGCTTCTATATCTGAAATGCCTATCGGCACCTATTTTTAAAATGGCTATCGGCAACTATATCTAAAATGTCTATCGGCACATATATCTGAAATGCCTATCGGCACCTATTTTTGAAATGCCTATCGGAAACTACATCTGAAATGCCTATCAGCACCTATATTTGAAATGCCTATCGGCAACCATAACTGGAATGCCTATCGGCACTTATATCTGAAATGTCTATCGGCACCTATTTTTGAAATGCCTATCGGAAACTACATCTGAAATGCCTATCAGCACCTATATTTGAAATGCCTATCGGCAACCATATCCGGAATGCCTATCGGCACCTATATTTGAAATGCCTATCGGCGTCTATATCTGAAATGCCTATCGGCACCTATTTTTAAAATGCCAATCGGCAACTATATCTGAAATGCCTATCGGCACCTATATCTGAAATGCCTATCGGCACCTATTTTTGAAATGCCTATCGAAAACTACAACTGAAATGCCTATCAGCACCTATATTTAAAATGCCTATCGGCAACCATATTTGGAATGCCTATCAGCACCTATATATGAAATGCCTATCGGCTTCTATATCTGAAATGCCTAGCGGCACCTATTTTTAAAATGCCAATCGGCAACTATATCTGAAGTGCCTATCGGAACCTATATCTGAAATGCCTATCGGCACCCATTTTTGAAATGCCTATCGAAAACTACATCTGAAATGCCTATCAGCACCTATATTTGAAATGCCTATCGGCAACCACATCAGAAATGCCTATCGGCACCTATATCTGAAATGCCTTTCGGCATTTATATCTGAAATGCCTATCGACACCTATATTTGAAATGCCTATCGGCACCTATATTTTAAATGCCTATCGGCAACTATATCTGATATGCCTATCGGCACCTATATCTTAAATGCCTATCGGCACCTATTTTTGAAATGCCTATCCGAAACTACATCTAAAATGCATATCGGCACCTATTTTTAAAATGCTTATCGGCAACTATATCTGAAATGCCTATCGGCACCTATATCTGAAATGCCTATCGGCACCTATTTTTGAAATGCCTATCGGCACCTATTTTTGAAATGCCTATCGGAAACTACATCTGAAATGCCTATCAGCACCTATATTTGAAATGCCTATCGGCAACCATATCTGAAATGCCTATCAACACCTATATTTGAAATACCTTTCGGCTTCTATATCTGAAATGCCTAAGGCACCTATTTTTGAAATGCCAATCGGCAACTATATCTGAAATGCCTATCGGCACCTATATCTGAAATGCCAATCGGCACCAATTTTTGAAATGCCTATCGGAAACTACATCTGAAATGCCTATCAGCACCTATATTTGAAATGCCTATCGGCAACCATATCTGAAATGCCTATCGACACCTATATTTGAAATACCTATCGGCTTCTATATCTGAAATGCCTGTCGGCACATATTTTTAAAATGCCAATCGGCAACTATATCTGAAATGCCTATCGGCACCTATATCTAAAATGCCAATCGGCACCAATTTTTGAAATGCCTATCGGAAACTACATCTGAAATGCCTATCAGCACTTATATTTGAAATGCCTATCGGCAACCATATCTGGAATGCCTATCGGCACCTATATTTGAAATGCCTATCGGCTTCTATATCTGAAATGCCTATCGACACCTATTTTTAAAATGCTAATTGGCAACGATATCTGAAATGCCTATCGCCACCTTTATCTGAAATGCCTATCGGTACCTATTTTTGAAATGCCTATCGGAAACTACATCTGAAATGCCTATCAGCACTTATATTTGAAATGCCTATCGGCAACCATATCTGGAATGCCTATCGGCACCTATATTTGAAATGCCTATCGGCTTGTATATCTGAAATGCCTGTCGCCACCTATTTTTAAAATGCCAATCGGCAACTATATCTGAAATGCCTATAGGCACCTATATCTAAAATGCCTATCGGCACCTATTTTTGAAATGCCTATCGGAAACTACATCTGAAATGCCTATCAGCACCTATATTTGAAATGCCTATCGGCAACCATATCTGGAATGCCTATCGGCACCTATATTTGAAATGCCTATCGGCTTCTATATCTGAAATGCCTATCGACACCTATTTTTAAAATGCCAATCGGCAACTATATCTGAAATGCCTATCGGCACCTATATCTGAAATCCCTATCGCCACCTATTTTTAAAATGCCTATCGGAAACTATATCTGAAATGCCTATCAGCACCTATATTTGAAATGCCTATCGGCAACCATATCTGAAATGCCTATCGACACCTATATTTGAAATACCTATCGGCTTCTATATCTGAAATGCCTATCAACACCTATTTTTAAAGTGCCAATCGGCAACTATATCTGAAATGCCTATCGGCACCTATATCTGAAATGCCTATCGGCACCAATTTTTGTAATGCCTATCGGAAACTACATCTGAAATGCCTATCAGCACCTATATTTGAAATGCCTATCGGCAACCATATCTGGAATGCTTATCGGCACCTATATTTGAAATGCCTATCGGCTTCTATATCTGAAATGCCTATCAAAACCTATTTTTAAAATGCCAATCGGCAACTATATCTGAAATGCCTATCGGCACCTATATCTGAAATGCCTATCGGCACCTATTTTTGAAATGCCTATCGAAAACTACATCTGAAATGCCTATCAGCACCTATATTTGAAATGCCTATCGGCAACCATATCTGGAATGCCTATCGGCACCTATATTTGAAATGCCTATCGGCTTCTATATCTGAAATGCCTATCGGCACCTATTTTTAAAATGGCTATCGGCAACTATATCTGAAATGCCTATCGGCACCTATATCTGAAATGCCTATCGGCACCTATTTTTGAAATGCCTATCGGAAACTACATCTGAAATGCCTATCAGCACCTATATTTGAAATGCCTATCGGCAACCATATCTGGAATGCTTATCGGCACCTATATTTGAAATGCCTATCGGCTTCTACATCTGAAATGCCTATCGGCACCTATTTTTAAAATGCCTATCGGAAACTACATCTGAAATGCCTATCAGCACCTATATTTGAAATGCCTATCGGCAACCATATCTGGAATGCCTATCGGCACCTATATTTGAAATGCCTATCGGCTTCTATATCTGAAATGCCTGTCGGCACCTATTTTTAAAATGCCAATCGGCAACTATATCTGAAATGCCTATCGGCACCTATATCTGAAATGCCTATCGGCACCTATTTTTGAAATGCCTATCGGAAACAACAACTGAAATGCCTATCAGCACCTATATTTGAAATGCCTGTCGGCAACCATATTTGGAATGCCCATCGGCACCTATATTTGAAATGCCTATCGGCTTCTATATCTAAAATGCCTAGCGGCACCTATTTTTAAAATGCCAATCGGCAACTATATCTGAAGTGCCTATCGGCACCTATATCTAAAATGCCTATCGGCACCCATTTTTGAAATGCCTATCGAAAACTACATCTGAAATGCCTATCAGCACCTATATTTGAAATGCCTATCGGCAACCACATCAGAAATGCCTATCGGCACCTATATCTGAAATGCCTATCGGTACCTATTTTTGAAATGCCTATCGGAAACTACATCTGAAATGCCTATCAGCACCTATATTTAAAATGCCTATCGGCAACCATATCTGGAATGCTCTTCGGCACCTATATTTGAAATGCCTATCGGCTTCTATATCTGAAATGCCTATCGGCACCTATTTTTAAAATGGCTATCGGCAACTATATCTGAAATGCCTATCGGCACCTAAATCTGAAATGCCTATCGGCACCTATTTTTGAAATGCCTATCGGAAACTACATCTGAAATGCCTATCAGCACCTATATTTGAAATGCCTATCGGCAACCATATCTGGAATGCCTATCGGCACCTATATTTGAAATGCCTATCGGCTTCTATATCTGAAATGCCTATCGGCACCTATTTTTAAAATGCCTATCGGAAACTACATCTGAAATGCCTATCAGCACCTATATTTAAAATGTCTATCGGCAACCATATCTGAAATGCCTATCGACACCTATATTTGAAATACCTATCGGCTTCTATATCTGAAATGCCTATCGGCACCTATTTTTAAAATGCCAATCGGTAACTATATCTGAAATGCCTATCGGCACCTATATCTGAAATGCCTATCGGCACCAATTTTTGAAATGCCTATCGGAAACTACATCTGAAATGCCTATCAGCACCTATATTTGAAATGCCTATCGGCAACCATATCTGGAATGCTTATCGGCACCTATATTTGAAATGCCTATCGGCTTCTATATCTGAAATGCCTATCGACACCTATTTTTAAAATGCCTATCGGAAACTACATCTGAAATGCCTATCAGCACCTATATTTGAAATGCCTATCGGCAACCATATCTGGAATGCCTATCGGCACCTATATTTGAAATGCCTATCGGCTTCTATATCTGAAATGCCTATCGGCACCTATTTTTAAAATGGCTATCGGCAACTATACCTGAAATGCCTATCGGCACCTATATCTGAAAAGCCTATCGGCACCTATTTTTGAAATACCTATCGGAAACTACATCTGAAATGCCTATCAGCACCTATATTTGAAATGCCTATCGGCAACCATATCTGAAATGCCTATCGGCACCTATATTTGAAATGCCTATCGGCTTCTATATCTGAAATGCCTATCGGCACCTATTTTTAAAATGCCAATCGGCAACTATATCTGAAATGCCTATCGGCACTTATATCTGAAATGCCTATCGGCACCTATTTTTGAAATGCCTATCGAAAACTACATCTGAAATGCCTATCGGCAACCATATCTGGAATGCCTATCGGCACCTATATTTGAAATGCCTATCGGCTTCTTTATCTGAAATGCCTATCGGCACCTATTTTAAAAATAGCTATCGGCAACTATATCTGAAATGCCTATCGGCACCTTGTCGTGGAATAACTTTCTCACGCCATCTGTTATTACCTATAGTCAGTTACGCACTGTAGCGTTTATTCATCTGATCTTATTGCGTCGGCGCGTTTTTTATCATAATTTCCTAAAATTGGCATTTATCGGAAATGCAAATTTAGTATTCTGTTTTTTGCGAGAACGGCCACAGATGCTCGGCGTTGCTTTCATCGGTCCTGAATTCCATAGACCATCGATGTCACAACGTCTACTTCTATGAAAACAATCCAAGATAAGTAAACCATTTGCAAATATTAAATTTAAGAAATTTAGTTAAGTTAATAAAAATGAATTAGAATTAAGTTCGTAGTGATAAATTCTAGTTCCAAGTAAGTGCATGCTCGAATTAAGTATAGAAATTTAGGTAAAGAAAACGAGTTTACCACGTTTTGCAAAAATAGATAATAAATCAATTTTATTATTTAAATTTAAAGATAATATGAAAATAAAGACGATTATCCATTGCGGGATCGTCATAATAAATTAAGATATAACTTTTGAATGAATTGGTTTCATGATCCATTAAAATTGGAGATTGAACAGGATAACATCCATGTGACCGGAAGCGACTTAATATAGTAACGCAGCAGATGAAAGTTTTTTTTCATTTTAAAATGTCGTAATCGTAACTTCGTGTTTGCTTTTAATGATAAATTAATCTACTTCATAATATCAATTATTATTTTTTTGATTAAGCATTTGCTAGATTATTGGAATTAAATTTAGTCACGCGGTCTATGAAATTATGCGGTGTCATCATCAGATCATTGAGGTGATAGTTTGATCCTCTATGGTACAGTGTATTTATATTGCATTCATTAATTTTTTTATTGTTATTGTCTTTCATAGTTCAAAATTAACAACTGGTTATTCCGAGATAGTTATATTGATTTTGGTTGCAATACGTTCATAAAATATAAAAATTTTGCTTCACTTGACGTAATTCTTTCCAGGACATAAATAATATTAATATTATCGACATTGGACAGTAGTCTCCTCGTCGCATTTATCTCATTACTAAAATAATAATACCTCAATTACGGTTCCATACTAACCATTAACAATTTACAACTTAATTAAAGTAATACATATATAAGATGAAATGTTATGTGACTTTCGGTTCCATACTAATACCTAACTTCATTTTTCCATAGAGGCGTTTTGACTTTGACGATTTTGACTACTCCTTTTCTTCGACTTGTATAAAAAAAAAAAAAAAACTTGTTTGGATAATAAAAAACAAAAAATTCTATTACATATAATTGATTTAACTTCATGAACGTATTATAACTAAATCATAAAATTTAAAGATAATTGTGTAACATTTGATTTAAACTGGTGATGACGCACAGGTGTAAAGAGTACAAAATTTTTCCTATATTTAATATAAGAACATAGTTCCAGTATTTATAAATGTACCAATCCAATGTTAAGAGACAAATTTTAATAAATCTCTGTTGTTATAAATTTTTGAAATTCATTTGATTCAGACAAACATACCGACTGGACAATATTGCCATTACTAACCCGATTAAAGGAACCCGCACAAGGAATCCACTGTATAAATTTTTTATATACTTTGGACATATTAACCGTCCAATGTATTTTTTTTGATGTGTTGGAAATTGCCTGGCTAACACCCGCAATTCTTTCTTTTTGTAAACCGTGAGAGGAGATAATTTTTCCAATCACTCTTCAAGTGGTTAAAATTTTAACAAAAAGAAAATTCCATCACAACCTATATCTGAAATGCCTTTCGGCACCTATTTTTTAAATGCCTATCGGAAACTACATCTGAAATGCCTATCAGCACCTATATTTGAAATGCCTATCGGCAACCATATCTGGAATGCTTATCGGCACCTATATTTGAAATGCCTATCGGCTTCTATATCTGAAATGCCTATCGGCACCTATTTTTGAAATGCCTATCGGAAACTACATCTGAAATGCCTATCAGCACCTATATTTGAAATGCCTATCGGCAACCATATCTGGAATGCCTATCGGCACCTATATTTGAAATGCCTATCGACTTCTATATCTAAAATGCCTATCGGCACCTATTTTTAAAATGGCTATCGGCCACTATATCTGAAATGCCTATCGGCACCTATATCTGAAATGCCTTTCGGCACCTATTTTTTAAATGCCTATCGGAAACTACATCTGAAATGCCTATCAGCACCTATATTTGAAATGCCTATCGGCAACCATATCTGGAATGCCTATCGGCACCTATATTTGAAATGCCTATCGGCTTCTATATCTGAAATGCCTATCGGCACCTATTTTTGAAATGCCTATCGGAAACTACATCTGAAATGCCTATCAGCACCTATATTTGAAATGCCTATCGGCAACCATATCTGGAATGCCTATCGGCACCTATATTTGAAATGCCTATCGGTTTCTATATCTAAAATGCCTATCGGCACCTATTTTTAAAATGCCAATCGGCAACTATATCTGAAATGCCTATCGGCACCTATATCTGAAATGCCTATCGGCACCTATTTTTGAAATGCCTATCGAAAACTACATCTGAAATGCCTATCAGCACCTATATTTGAAATTCCTATTGGCAACCATATCTGGAATGCCTATCGGCACCTATATTTGAAATGCCTATCGGCTTCTATATCTGAAATGCCTATCGGCACCTATTTTTAAAATGGCTATCGGCAACAATATCTGAAATGTCTATCGGCACTTATATCTGAAATGCCTATCGGCACCTATTTTTTAAATGCCTATCGGAAACTACATCTAAAATGCATATCGGCAACCTATTTTTAAAATGCCAATCGGCAACTATATCTGAAATGCCTATCGGCACCTATATCTGAAATGCCTATCGGCACCTATTTTTGAAATGCCTATCGGAAACTACATCTGAAATGCCTATCAGCACCTATATTTGAAATGCCTATCGGCAACCATATCTGAAATGCCTATCGACACCTATATTTGAAATACCTATCGGCTTCTATATCTGAAATGCCTATCGGCACCTATTTTTAAAATGCCAATCGGCAACTATATCTGAAATGCCTATCGGCACCTATATCTGAAATGCCAATCGGCACCAATTTTTGAAATGCCTATCGGAAACTACATCTGAAATGCCTATCAGCACCTATATTTGAAATGCCTATCGGCAACCATATCTGGAATGCCTATCGGCACCTATATTTGAAATCCCTATCGGCTTCTATATCTGAAATGCCTATCGACACCTATTTTTAAAATGCCAATCGGCAACTATATCTGAAATGCCTATCGGCACCTATATCTGAAATGCCTATCGGCACCTATTTTGAAATGCCTATCGGAAACTACATCTGAAATGCCTATCAGCACCTATATTTGAAATGCCTATCGGCAACCACATCAGAAATGCCTATCGGCACCTATATCTGAAATGCCTTTCGCCATTTATATCTGAAATGCCTATCGACACCTATATTTGAAATGCCTATCGGCACCTATATTTGAAATGCCTATCGGCTTCTATATCTAAAATGCCTAGCGGCACCTATTTTTAAAATGCCAATCGGCAACTATATCTGAAGTGCCTATCGGCACCTGTATCTAAAATGCCTATCGGCACCTATTTTTGAAATGCCTATCGAAAACTACATCTGAAATGCCTATCAGCACCTATATTTTGAAATGCCTATCGGCAACCATATCTGGAATGCCTATCGGCACCTATATTTGAAATGCCTATCGGCTTCTATATCTGAAATGCCTATCGACACCTATTTTTAAAATGGCTATCGGCAACTATATCTGAAATGCCTATCGGCACCTATATCTGAAATGCCTATCGGCACCTATTTTTGAAATGCCTATCGGAAACTACATCTGAAATGCCTATCAGCACCTATATTTGAAATGCCTATCGGCAACCATATCTGGAATGCTTATCGGCACCTATATTTGAAATGCCTATCGGCTTCTATATCTGAAATGACTATCGACACCTATTTTAAAATGCCAATCGGCAACTATATCTGAAATGCCTATCGGCACTTATATCTGAAATGCCTATCGGCACCTATTTTTGAAATGCCTATCGGAAACTACATCTGAAATGCCTATCAGCACCTATATTTGAAATGCTATCGGCAACCATATCTGAAATGCCTATCGACACCTATATTTGAAATACCTATCGGCTTCTATATCTGAAATGCCTATCAACACCTATTTTTAAAATGCCAATCGGCAACTATATCTGAAATGCCTATCGGCACCTATATCTGAAATGCCTATCGCACCAATTTTTGAAATGCCTATCGGAAACTACATCTGAAATGCCTATCAGCACCTATATTTGAAATGCCTACCGGCAACCATATATCTGGGATGCTTATCGGCACCTATATTTGAAATGCCTATCGGCTTCTATATCTGAAATGCCTATCGGCACCTTTTTTTAAAATGCCAATCGGCAACTATATCTGAAATGCCTATCGGCACCTATATCTGAAATGCCTATCGGCACCTATTTTTGAAATGCCTATCGAAAACTACATCTGAAATGCCTATCAGCACCTATATTTAAAATGCCTATCGGCAACCATATCTGGAATGCCTATCGGCACCTATATTTGAAATGCCTATCGGCTTCTATATCTGAAATGCCTATTGGCACCTATTTTTAAAATGCCAATCAAGAACTATACCTGAAATGCCTATCGGCACCTTTTTTTAAAATGCCAATCGGCAACTATATCTGAAATGCCTATCGGCACCTATATCTGAAATGCCTATCGGCACCTATTTTTGAAATGCCTATCGAAAACTACATCTGAAATGCCTATCAGCACCTATATTTAAAATGCCTATCGGCAACCATATCTGGAATGCCTATCGGCACCTATATTTGAAATGCCTATCGGCTTCTATATCTGAAATGCCTATCGGCACCTATTTTTAAAATGCCAATCAAGAACTATACCTGAAATGCCTATCGGCACCTATATCTGAAATGCCTATCGGCACCTATTTTTGAAATGCCTATCGGAAACTAACTCTGAAATGCCTATCAGCACCTATATTTGAAATGCCTATCGGCAACCATATCTGAAATGCCTATCGGCACCTATATTTGAAATGCCTATCGGCTTCTATATCTGAAATGCCTATCGGCACCTATTTTTAAAATGCCAATCGGCAACTATATCTGAAATGCCTATCGGCACCTATATATGAAATGCCCATCGGCACCTATTTTTGAAATGCCTATCGG
>JAVRKA010000831.1:0-47407 GCA_034508555.1 Venustoraphidia nigricollis | reverse complement strand
ATCGGCAACCACATCAGAAATGCCTATCGGCACCTATATCTGAAATGCCTTTCGGCATTTATATCTGAAATGCCGATCGACACCTATATTTGAAATGCCTATCGGCACTTTTATTTTAAATGCCTATCGGCAACTATATCTGATAAGCCTATCGGCACCAATATCTGAAATGCCTATCGGCACCTATTTTTGAAATGCCAATCTTTAAGTATATCTGAAATGCCTATCGGCACCTATATCTAAAATGCCTATCGGAACCTATTTTTGAAATGCCTATCGGAAACTACATCTGAAATGACTATCAGCACCTATATTTGAAATGCCTATCGGCAACCATATCTGAAATGCCTATCCACACCTATATTTGAAATACCTATCGGCTTCTATATCTAAAATGCCTATCGACACCTATTTTAAAAATGCCAATCGGTAAGTATATCTGAAATGCCTATCGGCACCTATATCTAAAATGCCTATCGGAACCTATTTTTAAAATGCCTATCGGAAACTACATCTGAAATGACTATCAGCACCTATATTTGAAATGCCTATCGGCAACTATATCTGAAATGCCTATCCACACCTTTATTTGAAATACCTATCGGCTTCTATATCTAAAATGCCTATCGGCACCTATTTTTAAAATGCCAATCGGCAACTACATCTGAAATGCCTATCGGCTTATATATCTGAAATGCCAATCGGCACCTATATCTGAAATGCCTATCGACACCTATTTTTTAAATGCCAATTGGCAACTATATCTGAAATGCCTATCGGCACCTATATCTGAAATGCCTATCGACACCTATTTTTAAAATGCCAATTGGCAACTATATCTGAAATGCCTTTTGGCACCTATATCTGAAATGCCTATCGGTACCTATTTTTGAAATGCCTATCGGAAACTACATCTGAAATGATTATCAGCACTTATATTTGAAATGCCTATCGGCAACCATATCTGGAATGCCTATCGGCACCTATATTTGAAATGCCTATCGGCTTCTATATCTGAAATGCCTATCGGCACCTATTTTTAAAATACCAATCGGCAACTATATCTGAAATGCCTATCGGCACCTATTTTTGAAATGCCTATCGGAAACTACATCTGAAATGCCTATCAGCACCTATATTTAAAATGCCTATCGGCAACCATATCTGAAATGCCTATCGACACCTATATTTGAAATACCTATCGGCTTCTATATCTGAAATGCCTATCGGCACCTATTTTTAAAATGCCAATCGGTGACTATATCTGAAATGCCTATCGGCACCTATATCTGAAATGCCTATCGGCACCATTTTTTGAAATGTCTATCGGAAACTACATCCGGAATGCCTATCAGCACCTATATTTGAAATGCCTATCGGCAACCATATCTGGAATGCCTATCGGCACCTATATTTGAAATGCCTATCGGCTTCTATATCTGAAATGCCTATCGACACCTATTTTTAAAATGCCAATCGGCAACTATATCTGAAATGCCTATCGGCACCTATATCTGAAATGCCTATCGGCACCTTTTTTTGAAATGCCTCTCGGAAACTACATCTGAAATGCCTATCAGCACCTATATTTGAAATGCTTATCGGCAACCATATCTGAAATGCCTATCGACACCTATATTTGAAATCCCTATCGGCTTCTATATCTGAAATGCCTATCGGCACCTATTTTTAAAATGCCAATCGGCAACTATATCTGAAATGCCTATCGGCACCTATATCTGAAATGCCTATCGGCACCTATTTTTGAAATGGCTATCGGAAACTACATCTAATATGCCTATCAGCACCTATATTTGAAATGCCTATCGGCAACCATATCTGGAATGCCTATCGGCGCCTATATTTGAAATGCCTATCGGCTTCTATATCTGAAATGCCTATCGGCACCTATTTTTAAAATGCCAATCGGCATTTATATATGAAGTGCCTATCGGCACCTATATCTGAAATGCCTATCGGCACCTATTTTTGAAATGCCTATCGAAAACTACATCTGAAATGCCTATCAGCACCTATATTTGAAATGCCTATCGGCAACCACATCAGTAATGCCTATCGGCACCTATATCTGAAATGCCTTTCGGCATTTATATCTGAAATGCCGATCGACACCCATATTTGAAATGCCTATCGGCACTTTTATTTTAAATGCCTATCGGCAACTTTATCTGATAAGCCTATCGGCACCTATATCTGATATGCCTATCGGCACCTATTTTTAAAATGCCAATCTTTAAGTATATCTGAAATGCCTATCGGCACCTATATCTAAAACGCCTATCGGAACCTATTTTTGAAATGCCTATCGGAAACTACATCTGAAATGACTATCAGCACCTATATTTGAAATGCCTATCGGCAACCATATCTGAAATGCCTATCCACACCTATATTTGAAATACCTATCGGCTTCTATATCTAAAATGCCTATCGGCACCTATTTTTAAAATGCCAATCGGTAAGTATATCTGAAATGCCTATCAGCACCTATATCTAAAATGCCTATCGGAACCTATTTTTGAAATGCCTATCGGAAACTACATATGAAATGACTATCAGCACCTATATTTAAAATGCCTATCGGCAACCATATCTGAAATGCCTATCCACACCTATATTTGAAATACCTATCGGCTTCTATATCTAAAATGCCTATCGGCACCTATTTTTAAAATGCCAATCGGCAACTACATCTGAAATGCCTATCGGCTTATATATCTGAAATGCATATCGGCACCTATTTTTAAAATGCCAATCGGCAACTATATCTGAAATGCCAATCGGCACCTATATCTGAAATGCCTATCGACACCTATTTTTAAAATGCCAATTGGCAACTATATCTGAAATGCCTATCGGCACCTCTATCTGAAATGCCTATCGACACCTATTTTTAAAATGCCAATTGGCAACTATATCTGAAATGCCTATCGGCACCTATATCTGAAAAGCCTATCGGTACCTATTTTTGAAATGCCTATCGGAAACTACATCTGAAATGCCTATCAGAACCTATATTTAAAATGCCTATCGGCAACCATATCTGGAATGCCTATCGGCACCTATATTTGAAATGCCTATCGGCTTCTATATCTGAAATACCTATCGGCACCTATTTTTAAAATGCCAATCGGCAACTACATCTGAAATGCCTATCGGCACCCATATCTGAAATGCCTATCGGCACCTATTTTTGAAATGCCTATCGGAAACTACATCTGAAATGCCTATCAGCACCTATATTTGAAATGCCTATCAACAACCATATCTGGAATGCCTATCGGCGCCTATATTTGAAAAGCCTATCGGCTTCTATATCTGAAATACCTATCGGCGCCTATTTTTAAAATGACAATCGGCAACTATATCTGAAGTGCCTATCGGCACCTATATCTGAAATGCCTATCGGCACCTATTTTTGAAATGCCTATCGAAAACTACATCTGAAATGCCTATCAGCACCTATATTTGAAATGCCTATCGGCAACCACATCAGAAATGCCTATCGGCACCTATATCTGAAATGCCTTTCGGCATTTATATCTGAAATGCCGGCCGACACCTATATTTGAAATGCCTATCGGCACATATATTTTAAATGCCTATCGGCAACTATATCTGATAGGCCTATCGGCACCTATATCTGAAATGCCTATCGGCACCTATTTTTTAAATGCCTATCGGAAACTACATCTAAAATGCCTATCGGCACCTATTTTTTAAAATGCCAATCGGTAAGTATATCTGAAATGCCTATCGGCACCTATATCTGAAATGCCTATCGGAACCTATTTTTGAAATGCCTATCGGAAACTACATCTGAAATGACTATCAGCACCTATATTTGAAATGCCTATCGGCAACCTATCTGAAATGCCTATCCACACCTATATTTGAAATACCTATCGGCTTCTATATCTGAAATGCCTATCGGTACCTATTTTTAAAATGCCAATCGGTAACTATATCTGAAATGCCTATCGGCACCTATATTTGAAATGCCTATCGGCACCATTTTTGAAATGCCTATCGGAAACTACATGCGGAATGCCTATTAGCACCTATATTTGAAATGCCTATCGGCAACCATATCTGGAATGCCTAACGGCACCTATATTTGAAATGCCTATCGGCTTCTATATCTGAAATGCCTATCGGCACCTATTTTTATAATGCCAATCGGCAACTATATCTGAAATGCCTATCGGCACCTATATCTGAAATGCCTATCGGCACCTATTTTTGAAATGCCTATCGGAAACTACATCTGAAATGCCTATCTGCTCCTATATTTGAAATGGCTATCGGCAACCATATCTGAAATGCCTATCGACACCTATATTTGAAATACCTATCGGCTTCTATATCTGAAATGCCTATCGGCACCTGTTTTTAAAGTGCCAATCGGCAACTATATCTGAAATGCCTATCGGCACCTATATCCGAAATGCCTATCGGCATCAATTTTTGAAATGCCTATCGGAAACTACATCTAAAATGCCTATCAGCACCTATATTTGAAATGCCTATCGGCAACCATATCTGGAATGCCTATCGGCACCTATATTTGAAATGCCTATCGGCTTCTATATCTGAAATGCCTATCAGCACCTATTTTTAAAATGCCAATCGGCAACTATATCTGAAATGCCTATCGGCACCTATATCTGAAATGCCTATCGGCACCTATTTTGAAATGCCTATCGGAAACTACATCTGAAATGCCTATCAGCACCTATATTTGAAATGCCTATCGGCAACGATATCTGGAATGCCTATCGGCGCCTATATTTGAAATGCCTATCGGCTTCTATATCTGAAATGCCTATCGGCACCTATTTTTAAAATGCCAATCGGCATTTATATCTGAAGTGCCTATCGGCACCTATATCTAAAATGCCTATCATCACCTATTTTTGAAATGCTTATCGAAAACTACATCTGATATGCCTATCAGCACCTATATTTGAAATGCCTATCGGCAACCACATCAGAAATGCCTATCGGCACCTATATCTGAAATGCCTTTCGGCATTTATATCTGAAATGCCGATCGACACCTATATTTGAAATGCCTATCGGCACTTTTATTTTAAATGCCTATCGGCAACTATATCTGATAAGCCTATCGGCACCTATATCTGAAATGCCTATCGGCACCTATTTTTGAAATGCCTATCGGAAACTACATCTGAAATGACTATCAGCACCTATATTTGAAATGCCTATCGGCAACCATATCTGAAATGCCTATCCACACCTATATTTGAAATACCTATCGGCTTCTATATCTAAAATGCCTATCGGCACCTATTTTCAAAATGCCAATCGGTAAGTATATCTGAAATGCCTATCGGCAACCATATCTGAAATGCCTATCCACACCTATATTTGAAATACCTATCGGCTTCTATATCTAAAATGCCTATCGGCACCTATTTTTAAAATGCCAATCGGCAACTACATCTGAAATGCCTATCGGCTTATATATCTGAAATGCCTATCGGCATCTATTTTTAAAATGCCAATCGGCAACTATATCTGAAATGCCAATCGGCACCTATATCTGAAATGCCTATCGACACCTATTTTTAAAATGCCAATTGGCAACTATATCTGAAATGCCTATCGGCACCTATATCTGAAATGCCTATCGACACCTATTTTTTAAATGCCAATTGGCAACTATATCTGAAATGCCTTTTGGCACCTATATCTGAAATGCCTATCGGTACCTATTTTTGAAATGCCTATCGGAAACTACATCTGAAATGATTATCAGCACTTATATTTGAAATGCCTATCGGCAACCATATCTGGAATGCCTATCGGCACCTATATTTGAAATGCCTATCGGCTTCTATATCTGAAATGCCTATCGGCACCTATTTTTAAAATACCAATCGGCAACTATATCTGAAATGCCTATCGGCGCCTATTTTTGAAATGCCTATCGGAAACTACATCTGAAATGCCTATCAGCACCTATATTTAAAATGCCTATCGGCAACCATATCTGAAATGCCTATCGACACCTATATTTGAAATACCTATCGGCTTCTATATCTGAAATGCCTATCGGCACCTATTTTTAAAATGCCAATCGGTAACTATATCTGAAATGCCTATCGGCACCTATATCTGAAATGCCTTATGGCACCATTTTTTGAAATGTCTATCGGAAACTACATCCGGAATGCCTATCAGCACCTATATTTGAAATGCCTATCGGCAACCATATCTGGAATGCCTATCGGCACCTATATTTGAAATGCCTATCGGCTTCTATATCTGAAATGCCTATCGACACCTATTTTTAAAATGCCAATCGGCAACTATATCTGAAATGCCTATCGGCACCTATATCGGAAATGCCTATCGGCACCTTTTTTTGAAATGCCTATCGGAAACTACATCTGAAATGCCTATCAGCACCTATATTTGAAATGCTTATCGGCAACCATATCTGAAATGCCTATCGACACCTATATTTGAAATCCCTATCGGCTTCTATATCTTAAATGCCTATCGGCACCTATTTTTAAAATGCCAATCGGCAACTATATCTGCAATGCCTATCGGCACCTATATCTGAAATGCCTATCGGCACCTATTTTTGAAATGCCTATCGGAAACTACATCTGAAATGCCTATCAGCACCTATATTTGAAATGCCTATCGGCAACCATATCTGGAATGCCTATCGGCGCCTATATTTGAAATGCCTATCGGCTTCTATATCTGAAATGCCTATCGGCACCTATTTTTAAAATGCCAATCGGCATTTATATCTGAAGTGCCTATCGGCACCTATATCTGAAATGCCTATCGGCACCTATTTTTGAAATGCCAATCTTTAAGTATATCTGAAATGCCTGTCGGCACCTATATCTAAATTGCATATCGGAACCTATTTTTAAAATGCCTATCGGAAACTACATCTGAAATGACTATCAGCACCTATATTTGACAAGCCTATCGGCAACCATATCTGAAATGCCTATCCACACCTATATTTGAAATACCTATCGGCTTCTATATCTAAAATGCCTATCGGCACCTATTTTTAAAATGCCAATCGGTAAGTATATCTGAAATGCCTATCGGCACCTATATCTAAAATGCCTATCGGAACCTATTTTTGAAATGCCTATCGGAAACTACATCTGAAATGACTATCAGCACCTATATTTGAAATGCCTATCGGCAACCATATCTGAAATCCCTTTTTACACCTATATTTGAAATACCTATCGGCTTCTATATCTAAAATGCCTATCGGCACCTATTTTTAAAATGCCAATCGAAAACTACATCTGAAATGCCTATCGGCTTATATATCTGAAATGCCTATCGGCACCTATTTTTAAAATGCCAATCGGCAACTATATCTGAAATGCCAATCGGCACCTATATCTGAAATGCCTATCGGCACCTATTTTTGAAATGCCTATCGGAAACTACATCTGAAATGCCTATCAGCACCTATATCAGAAATGCCTATCGGCAACCATATCTGAAATGCCCATCGACACCTCTATTTGAAATCCCTATCGGCTTCTATATCTGAAATGCCTATCGGCACCTATTTTTAAAATGCCAATCGGCAACTATATCTGAAATGCTAATCGGCACCTATATCTGAAATGCCTATCGACACCTATTTTTAAAATACCAATTGGCAACTATATCTGAAATGCCTATCGGCACCTATATCTAAAATGCCTATCGGTACCTATTTTTGAAATGCCTATCGGAAACTACATCTGAAATGATTATCAGCACTTATATTTGAAATGCCTATCGGCAACCATATCTGGAATGCCTATCGGCACCTATATTTGAAATGCCTATCGGCTTCTATATCTGAAATGCCTATCGGCACCTATTTTTGAAATGCCTATCGAAAACTACATCTGAAATGCCTATCAGCACCTATATTTGAAATGCCTATCGGCAAACACATCAGAAATGCCTATCGGCACCTATATCTGAAATGCCTTTCGGCATTTATATCTGAAATGCCGGTCGACATCTATATTTGAAATGCATATCGGCACTTTTATTTTAAATGCCTATCGGCAACTATATCTGATAAGCCTATCGGCACCTATATCTGAAATGCCTATCGGCACTTATTTTTGAAATGCCAATCTTTAAGTATATCTGAAATGCCTATCGGCACCTATATCTAAAATGCCTATCGGAACCTATTTTTGAAATGCCTATCGGAAACTACATCTGAAATGACTATCAGCACCTATATTTGAAATGCCTATCGGCAACCATATCTGGAATGCCTATCGGCGCCTATATTTGAAATGCCTATCGGCTTCTATATCTGAAATACCTATCGGCGCCTATTTTTAAAATGCCAATCGGCAACTATATCTGAAGCGCCTATCGGCACCTATATCTGAAATGCCTATCGGCACCTATTTTTGAAATGCCTATCGAAAACTACATCTGAAATGCCTATCAGCACCTATATTTGAAATGCCTATCGGCAACCACATCAGAAATGCCTATCGGCACCTATATCTGAAATGCCTTTCGGCATTTTTATCTGAAATGCCGGTCGACACCTATATTTGAAATGCCTATCGGCACATATATTTTAAATGCCTATTGGCACCTATATCTGAAATGCCTATCGGCACCTATTTTTGAAATGCCTATCGGAAGCAACATCTAAAATGCCTATCGGCACCTATTTTTAAAATGCCAATCGGTAAGTATATCTGAAATGCCTATCGGCACCTTTATCTGAAAAAGCCTATCGGAACCTATTTTTGAAATGCCTATCGGAAACTACATCTGAAATGACTATCAGCACCTATATTTGAAATGCCTATCGGCAACCATATCTGAAATGCTTATCCACACCTATATTTGAAATACCTATCGGCTTCTATATCTAAAATGCCTATCGGCACCTGTTTTTAAAATGCCAATCGGCAACTACATCTGAAATGCCTATCGGCTTATATATCTGAAATGCCTATCGGCACCTATTTTTAAAATGCCAATTGGCAACTATATCTGAAATGCCAATCGGCACCTATATCTGAAATGCCTATCGACACCTATTTTTAAAATGCCAATTGGCAACTATATCTGAAATGCCTATCGGCACCTTTATCTGAAATGCCTATCGGAACCTATTTTTGAAATGCCTATCGGAAACAACATCTGAAATGACTATCAGCACTTATATTTGAAATGCCTATCGGCAACCATATCTGAAATGCCTATCCACACCTGTATTTGAAATACCTATCGGCTTCTATAATATCTAAAATGCCTATTGGCACCTATTTTTAAAATGCCAATCGGCAACTATATCTGAAATGCCTATCGGCACCTATATCTGAAATGCCTATCGGCACCAACTTTTGAAATGCCTATCGGAAAATCTATCTGAAATGCCTATCAGCACCTATATTTGAAATGCCTATCGGCAACCATATCTGGAATGCCTATCGGCACCTATATTTGAAATGCCAATCGGGTTCTATATCTGAAATGCCTATCGGCACCTATATCTGAAATGCCTATCGGTACCTATTTTTGAAATGCCTATCGGAAACTACATCTGAAATGATTATCAGCACTTATATTTGAAATGCCTATCGGCAACCATATCTGGAATGCCTATCGGCGCCTATATTTGAAATGCCTATCGGCTTCTATATCTAAAATGCCTATCGACACCTATTTTTAAAATGCCAATCGGCAACTATATCTGAAGTGCCTATCGGCACCTATATCTCAAATGCCTAGCGGCACCTATTTTTGAAATGGCTATCGAAAACTACATCTGAAATGCCTATCAGCATTTATATTTGAAATGCCTATCGGCAACCACATCAGAAATGCTTATCGGCACCTATATCTGAAATGCCCTACGGCATTTATATTTGAAATGCCGATCGACACCTATATTTGAAATGCCTATCGGCACCTATATTTTAAATGCCTATCGGCAACTATATCTGATATGCCTATCGGCACCTATATCTGAAAAGCCTATCGGCACCTATTTTTGAAATGCCTATCGGAAACTACATCTAAAATGCCTATCGGCACCTATTTTTAAAATGCCAATCGGAAAGTATATCTGAAATGCCTATCGGCATCTATAATTGAAATGCCTATCGGAACCAATTTTTGAAATGCCTATCGGAAACAACACCTGAAATGACTATCAGCACATATATTTGAAATGCCTATCGGCAACCATATCTGAAATGCCTATCCACACCTGTATTTGAAATACCTATCGGCTTCTATATCTAAAATGCCTATCGGCATCTATTTTTAAAATGCAAATCGGCAACTATATCTGAAATGCCTATAGGCACCTATATCTGAAATGCCTATCGGCACCAACTTTTGAAATGCCTATCGGAAACTCAATCTGAAATGCCTATAACCACCTATATTTGAAATGCCTATCGGCAACCATATCTGGAATGCCTATCGGCACCTATATTTGAAATGCCTATCGGGTTCTATATCTGAAATGCCTATCGACACCTATTTTTAAAATGCCAATTGGCAACTATATCTGAAATGCCTATCGGCACTTATATCTGAAATGCCTATCGGTACCTATTTTTGAAATGCCTATCGGAAACTACATCTGAAATGATTATCAGCACTTACATTTGAAATGCCTATCGGCAACCATATCTGGAATGCCAATCGGCACCTATATTTGAAATGCCTATCGGCTTCTATATCTGAAATGCCTATTGGCACCTATTTTTAAAATACCAATCGGCAACTATATCTGAAATGCCTATCGGCACCTATGTCTGAAATGCCTATCGGCATATATTTTTGAAATGCCTTTCAGAAACTACATCTGAAATGCCTATCTGCTCCTATATTTGAAATGCCTATCGGCAACCATATCTGAAATGCCTATCGACACCTATATTTGAAATATCTATCGGCTTCTATATTTGAAATGCCTATCAGCACCTGTTTTTAAAATGCCAATTGGAAACTATATCTAAAATTCCTATCGGCACCTATATCCGAAATGCCTATCGGCATCAATTATTGAAATGCCTATCGGAAACTACATCTAAAATGCCTATCAGCACCTATATTTGAAATGCCTATTGGCAACTATATCTGCAATGCCTATCGGCACCTATATTTGAAATGCCTATCGGCTTCTATATCTGAAATGCCTATCGGCACCTATTTTTTAAAAGCCAATTGGCAACTATTTCTGAAATGACTATCGGCACCTATATCTGTAATGCCTATCGGCACCTATTTTTGAAATGCCTATCGAAAACTACATCTGAAATGCCTATCAGCACCTATATTTGAAATGCCTATCGGAAACTACATCTGAAATGCCTATCAGCACCTATATTTGAAATGCCTATCGGCAACCATATCTGGAATGCCTATCGGCAACTATATTTGAAATGCCTATCGGCTTCTATATCTGAAATGCCTATCGGCACCTATTTTTAAAATGCCAATCGGAAAGTATATCTGAAATGCCTATCGGCATCTATAATTGAAATGCCTATCGGAACCAATTTTTGAAATGCCTATCGGAAACAACACCTGAAATGACTATCAGCACATATATTTGAAATGCCTATCGGCAACCATATCTGAAATGCCTATCCACACCTGTATTTGAAATACCTATCGGCTTCTATATCTAAAATGCCTATCGGCATCTATTTTTAAAATGCAAATCGGCAACTATATCTGAAATGCCTATAGGCACCTATATCTGAAATGCCTATCGGCACCAACTTTTGAAATGCCTATCGGAAACTCAATCTGAAATGCCTATAAGCACCTATATTTGAAATGCCTATCGGCAACCATATCTGGAATGCCTATCGGCACCTATATTTGAAATGCCTATCGGGTTCTATATCTGAAATGCCTATCGACACCTATTTTTAAAATGCCAATTGGCAACTATATCTGAAATGCCTATCGGCACTTATATCTGAAATGCCTATCGGTAACTATTTTTGAAATGCCTATCGGAAACTACATCTGAAATGATTATCAGCACTTACATTTGAAATGCCTATCGGCAACCATATCTGGAATGCCAATCGGCACCTATATTTGAAATGCCTATCGGCTTCTATATCTGAAATGCCTATTGGCACCTATTTTTAAAATACCAATCGGCAACTATATCTGAAATGCCTATCGGCACCTATATCTGAAATGCCTATCGGCATATATTTTTGAAATGCCTTTCGGAAACTACATCTGAAATGCCTATCTGCTCCTATATTTGAAATGCCTATCGGCAACCATATCTGAAATGCCTATCGACACCTATATTTGAAATACCTATCGGCTTCTATATTTGAAATGCCTATCGGCACCTGTTTTTAAAATGCCAATTGGAAACTATATCTAAAATTCCTATCGGCACCTATATCCGAAATGCCTATCGGCATCAATTATTGAAATGCCTATCGGAAACTACATCTAAAATGCCTATCAGCACCTATATTTGAAATGCCTATCGGCAACTATATCTGCAATGCCTATCGGCACCTATATTTGAAATGCCTATCGGCTTCTATATCTGAAATGCCTATCGGCACCTATTTTTTAAAAGCCAATTGGCAACTATATCTGAAATGACTATCGGCACCTATATCTGTAATGCCTATCGGCACCTATTTTTGAAATGCCTATCGAAAACTACATCTGAAATGCCTATCAGCACCTATATTTGAAATGCCTATCGGAAACTACATCTGAAATGCCTATCAGCACCTATATTTGAAATGCCTATCGGCAACCATATCTGGAATGCCTATCGGCAACTATATTTGAAATGCCTATCGGCTTCTATATCTGAAATGCCTATCGGCACCTATTTTTAAAATGCCAATCGGCAACTATATCTGAAATGCCTATCGGCACCTATATCTGAAATGCCTATCGGCACCTATTTTTGAAATGCCTATCGGAAACTACATTTGAAATGCCTATCAGCACCTATATTTGAAATGCCTATCGGCAACCATATCTGAAATGCCTATCGACATCTATATTTGAAATACCTATCGGCTTCTATATCTGAAATGCCTATCGGTACCTATTTTTAAAATTTAAATCGGTAACTATATCTGAAATGCCTATCGGCACCTATATCTGAAATGCCTATCGGCACCATTTTTTGAAATGCCTATCGGAAACTACATCCGGAATGCCTATCAGCACCTATATTTGAAATGCCTATCGGCAACCATATCTGGAATGCCTATCGGCACCTATAATTGAAATGCCTATCGGCTTCTATATCTGAAATGCCTATCGACACCAATTTTTGAAATGCCTATCGGAAACTACATCTGAGATGCCTATCAGCACCTATATTTGAAATGCCTATCGGCAACCATATCTGGAATGCCTATCGGCACCTATATTTGAAAAGCCTATCGGCTTCTATATCTGAAGTGCCTATCGGCACCTATTTTTAAAATGCCAATCGGCATTTATATCTGAAGTGCCTATCGGCACCTATATCTGAAATGCCTATCGGCACCTATTTTTGAAATGCCTATCGGAAACTACATCTGAAATGCCTATCAGCACCTATATTTGAAATGCCTATCGGCTTCTATATCTGAAATGCCTATCGGCACCTATTTTTAAAATGCCAATCGGCATTTATATCTGAAGTGCCTATCGGCACCTATATCTGAAATGCCTATCGGCACCTATTTTTGAAATGCCTATCGGAAACTACATCTGAAATGCCTATCAGCACCTATATTTGAAATGCTTATCGGCAACCATATCTGAAATGCCTATCGACACCTATATTTGAAATCCCTATCGGCTTCTATATCTGAAATGCCTATCAGCATCTATTTTTAAAATGCCAATCGGCAACTATATATGAAATGCCTATCGGCACCTATATCCGAAATGCCTATCGGCATCAATTTTTGAAATGCCTATCGGAAACTACATCTAAAATGCCTATCAGCACCTATATTTGAAATGCCTATCGGCAACCATATCTGGAATGCCTATCGGCACCTATATTTGAAATGCCTATCGGCTTCTATATCTGAAATGCCTATCGGCAACTATATCTGAAATGCCTATCGGCACCTATTTTTGAAATGCCTATCGGAAACTACATCTGAAATGCCTATCAGCACCTATATTTGAAATGCCTATCGGCAACCATATCTGAAATGCCTATCGACACCTATATTTGAAATACCTATCGGCTTCTATATCCGAAATGCCTATCGGTACCTATTTTTAAAATGCCAATCGGTAACTATATCTGAAATGCCTATCGGCACCTATATCTGAAATGCCTATCGGCACCATTTTTTGAAATGCCTATCGGAAACTACATCCGGAATGCCTATCAGCACCTATATTTGAAATGCCTATCGGCAACCATATCTGGAATGCCTATCGGCACCTATAATTGAAATGCCTATCGGCTTCTATATCTGAAATGCCTATCGACACCAATTTTTGAAATGCCTATCGGAAACTACATCTGAAATGCCTATCAGCACCTATATTTTAAATGCCTATCGGCAACCATATCTGGAATGCCTATCGGCACCTATATTTGAAATGCCAATCGGCAACTATATCTGAAATGCCTATCGGCACCTATATCTGAAATGCCTATCGGCACCTATTTTTAAAATGCCTATCGGAAACTACATCTGAAATGCCTATCTGCTCCTATATTTGAAATGCCTATCGGCAACCATATCTGAAATGCCTATCGACACCTATATTTGAAATACCTATCGGCTTCTATATCTGAAATGCCTATCGGCACCTGTTTTTAAAATGCCAATCGGCAACTATATCTGAAATGCCTATCGGCACCTATATCCGAAATGCCTATCGGCATCAATTTTTGAAATGCCTATCGGAAACTACATCTAAAATGCCTATCAGCACCTATATTTGAAATGCCTATCGACAACCATATCTGGAATGCCTATCGGCACCTATATTTGAAATGCCTATCGGCTTCTATATCTGAAATGCCTATCGGCACCTATTTTTTTAATGCCAATCGGCAACTATATCTGAAATGCCTATCGGCACCTATTTTTTTAATGCCAATCGGCAACTATATCTGAAATGCCTATCGGCACCTATATCTGAAATGCCTATCGGCACCTATTTTTGAAATGCCTATCGGAAACTACATCTGAAATGCCTATCAGCACCTATATTTGAAATGCCTATCGGCAACCATATCTGGAATGCCTATCGGCGCCTATATTTGAAATGCCTATCGGCTTCTATATCTGAAATGCCTATCGGCACCTATTTTTAAAATGCCAATCGGCATTTATATCTGAAGTGCCTATCGGCACCTATATCTGAAATGCCTATCGGCACCTATTTTTGAAATGCTTATCGAAAACTACATCTGATATGCCTATCAGCATCTATATTTGAAATGCCTATCGGCAACCACATCAGAAATGCCTATCGGCAACCACATCAGAAATGCCTATCGGCACCTATATCTGAAATGCCTTTCGGCATTTATATCTGAAATGCCGATCGACACCTATATTTGAAATGCCTATCGGCACTTTTATTTTAAATGCCTATCGGCAACTATATCTGATAAGCCTGTCGGCACCAATATCTGAAATGCCTATCGGCACCTATTTTTGAAATGCCAATCTTTAAGTATATCTGAAATGCCTATCGGCACCTATATCTAAAATGCCTATCGGAACCTATTTTTGAAATGCCTATCGGAAACTACATCTGAAATGACTATCAGCACCTATATTTGAAATGCCTATCGGCAACCATATCTGAAATGCCTATTTACACCTATATTTGAAATACCTAACGGCTACTATATCTAAAATGCCTATCGACACCTATTTTCAAAATGCCAATCGGTAAGTATATCTGAAATGCCTATCGGCACCTATATCTAAAATGCCTATCGGAACCTATTTTTAAAATGCCTATCGGAAACTACATCTGAAATGACTATCAGCACCTATATTTGAAATGCCTATCGGCAACTATATCTGAAATGCCTATCCACACCTATATTTGAAATACCTATCGGCTTCTATATCTAAAATGCCTATCGGCACCTATTTTTAAAATGCCAATCGGCAACTACATCTGAAATGCCTATCGGCTTATATATCTGAAATGCTAATCGGCACCTATATCTGAAATGCCTATCGACACCTATTTTTTAAATGCCAATTGGCAACTATATCTGAAATGCCTATCGGCACCTATATCTGAAATGCCTATCGACACCTATTTTTAAAATGCCAATTGGCAACTATACCTGAAATGCCTTTTGGCACCTATATCTGAAATGCCTATCGGTACCTATTTTTGAAATGCCTATCGGAAACTACATCTGAAATGATTATCAGCACTTATATTTGAAATGCCTATCGGCAACCATATCTGGAATGTTTATCGGCACCTATATTTGAAATGCCTATCGGCTTCTATATCTGAAATGCCTATCGGCACCTATTTTTAAAATACCAATCGGCAACTATATCTGAAATGCCTATCGGCACCTATTTTTGAAATGCTATCGGAAACTACATCTGAAATGCCTATCAGCACCTATATTTAAAATGCCTATCGGCAACCATATCTGAAATGCCTATCGACACCTATATTTGAAATACCTATCGGCTTCTATATCTGAAATGCCTATCGGCACCTATTTTTAAAATGCCAATCGGTGACTATATCTGAAATGCCTATCGGCACCTATATCTGAAATGCCTATCGGCACCATTTTTTGAAATGTCTATCGGAAACTACATCCGGAATGCCTATCAGCACCTATATTTGAAATGCCTATCGGCAACCATATCTGGAATGCCTATCGGCACCTATATTTGAAATGCCTATCGGCTTCTATATCTGAAATGCCTATCGACACCTATTTTTAAAATGCCAATCGGCAACTATATCTGAAATGCCTATCGGCACCTATATCTGAAATGCCTATCGGCACCTTTTTTTGAAATGCCTCTCGGAAACTACATCTGAAATGCCTATCAGCACCTATATTTGAAATGCTTATCGGCAACCATATCTGAAATGCCTATCGACACCTATATTTGAAATCCCTCTCGGCTTATATATCTGAAATCCCTCTCGGCTTATATATCTGAAATGCCTATCGGCACCTATTTTTAAAATGCCAATCGGCAACTATATCTGAAATGCCTATCGGCACCTATATCTGAAATGCCTATCGGCACATATTTTTGAAATGGCTATCGGAAACTACATCTAATATGCCTATCAGCACCTATATTTGAAATGCCTATCGGCAACCATATCTGGAATGCCTATCGGCGCCTATATTTGAAATGCCTATCGGCTTCTATATCTGAAATGCCTATCGGCACCTATTTTTAAAATGCCAATCGGCATTTATATATGAAGTGCCTATCGGCACCTATATCTGAAATGCCTATCGGCACCTATTTTTGAAATGCCTATCGAAAACTACATCTGAAATGCCTATCAGCACCTATATTTGAAATGCCTATCGGCAACCACATCAGTAATGCCTATCGGCACCTATATCTGAAATGCCTTTCGGCATTTATATCTGAAATGCCGATCGACACCCATATTTGAAATGCCTATCGGCACTTTTATTTTAAATGCCTATCGGCAACTTTATCTGATAAGCCTATCGGCACCTATATCTGAAATGCCTATCGGCACCTATTTTTGAAATGCCAATCTTTAAGTATATCTGAAATGCCTATCGGCACCTATATCTAAAACGCCTATCGGAACCTATTTTTGAAATGCCTATCGGAAACTACATCTGAAATGACTATCAGCAACTATATTTGAAATGCCTATCGGCAACCATATCTGAAATGCCTATCCACACCTATATTTGAAATACCTATCGGCTTCTATATCTAAAATGCCTATCGGCACCTATTTTTAAAATGCCAATCGGTAAGTATATCTGAAATGCCTATCAGCACCTATATCTAAAATGCCTGTCGGAACCTATTTTTGAAATGCCTATCGGAAACTACATCTGAAATGACTATCAGCACCTATATTTGAAATGCCTATCGGCAACCATATCTGAAATGCCTATCCACACCTATATTTGAAATACCTATCGGCTTCTATATCTAAAATGCCTATCGGCACCTATTTTTAAAATGCCAATCGGCAACTACATCTGAAATGCCTATCGGCTTATATATCTGAAATGCCTATCGGCACCTATTTTTAAAATGCCAATCGGCAACTATATCTGAAATGCCAATCGGCACCTATATCTGAAATGCCTATCGACACCTATTTTTAAAATGCCAATTGGCAACTATATCTGAAATGCCTATCGGCACCTCTATCTGAAATGCCTATCGACACCTATTTTTAAAATGCCAATTGGCAACTATATCTGAAATGCCTATCGGCACCTATATCTGAAATGCCTATCGGTACCTATTTTTGAAATGCCTATCGGAAACTACATCTGAAATGCCTATCAGAACCTATATTTAAAATGCCTATCGGCAACCATATCTGGAATGCCTATCGGCACCTATATTTGAAATGCCTATCGGCTTCTATATCTGAAATGCCTATCGGCACTTATTTTTAAAATGCCAATCGGCAACTATATCTGAAATGCCTATCGGCACCCATATCTGAAATGCCTATCGGCACCTATTTTTGAAATGCCTATCGGAAACTACATCTGAAATGCCTATCAGCACCTATATTTGAAATGCCTATCGGCAACCATATCTGGAATGCCTATCGGCGCCTATATTTGAAAAGCCTATCGGCTTCTATATCTGAAATACCTATCGGCGCCTATTTTTAAAATGCCAATCGGCAACTATATCTGAAGTGCCTATCGGCACCTATATCTGAAATGCCGATCGGCACCTATTTTTGAAATGCCTATCGAAAACTACATCTGAAATGCCTATCAGCACCTATATTTGAAATGCCTATCGGCAACCACATCAGAAATGCCTATCGGCACCTATATCTGAAATGCCTTTCGGCATTTATATCTGAAATGCCGGCCGACACCTATATTTGAAATGCCTATCGGCACATATATTTTAAATGCCTATCGGCAACTATATCTGATATGCCTATCGGCACCTATATCTGAAATGCCTATCGGCACCTATTTTTTAAATGCCTATCGGAAACTACATCTAAAATGCCTATCGGCACCTATTTTTAAAATGCCAATCGGTAAGTATATCTGAAATGCCTATCGGCACCTATATCTGAAATGCCTATCGGAACCTATTTTTGAAATGCCTATCGGAAACTACATCTGAAATAACTATCAGCACCTATATTTGAAATGCCTATCGGCAACCATATCTGAAATGCCTATCCACACCTATATTTGAAATACCTATCGGCTTCTATATCTGAAATGCCTATCGGCACCTATATCTGAAATGCCTATCGGTACCTATTTTTGAAATGCCTATCGGAAACTACATCTGAAATGATTATCAGCGCTTATATTTGATATGCCTATCGGCAACCATATCTGGAATGCCTATCGGCAACTATATTTGAAATGCCTATCGGCTTCTATATCTGAAATGCCTATCGGCACCTATTTTTAAAATACCAATCGGCAACTATATCTAAAATGCCTATCGGCTTCTATATCTGAAATGCCTATCGGCACCTATTTTTAAAATACCAATCGGCAACTATATCTGAAATGCCTATCGGCACCTATATCTGAAATGCCTATCGGCATAGATTTTTGAAATGCCTTTCGGAAACTACATCTGAAATGCCTATCTGCTCCTATATTTGAAATGCCTATCGGCAACCATATCTGAAATGCCTATCGACACCTATATTTGAAATACCTATCGGCTTCTATATCTGAAATGCCTATCGGCACCTGTTTTTAAAATGCCAATCGGCAACTATATCTGAAATGCCTATCAACACCTATATCCAAAATGCCTATCGGCATCAATTTTTGAAATGCCTATCGGAAACTACATCTGAAATGCCTATCAGCACCTATATTTGAAATGCCTATCGGCAAACACATCAGAAATGCCTATCGGCACCTATATCTGAAATGCCTTTCAGCATTTATATCTGAAATGCCGGTCGACATCTATATTTGAAATGCCTATCGGCACTTTTATTTTAAATGCCTATCGGCAACTATATCTGATAAGCCTATCGGCACCTATATCTGAAATGCCTATCGGCACCTATTTTTGAAATGCCAATCTTTAAGTATATCTGAAATGCCTATCGGCAACTATATCTAAAATGCCTATCGGAACCTATTTTTGAAATGCCTATCGGAAACTACATCTGAAATGACTATCAGCACCTATATTTGAAATGCCTATCGGCAACCATATCTGAAATGCCTATCCACACCTATATTTGAAATACCTATTGGCTTCTATATCTAAAATGCCTATCGGCACCTATTTTTAAAAGGCCAATCGGTAAGTATATCTGAAATGCCTATCGGCACCTATATCTAAAATGCCTATCGGAACCTATTTTTGAAATGCCTATCGGAAACTACATCTGAAATGACTAACAGCACCTATATTTGAAATGCCTATCGGCAACCATATCTGAAATGCCTATCCACACCTATATTTGAAATATCTATTGGCTTCTATATCTAAAATGCCTATCGGCACCTATTTTTAAAATGCCAATCGAAAACTACATCTGAAATGCCTATCGGCTTATATATCTGAAATGCCTATCGGCACCTATTTTTAAAATGCCAATCGGCAACTATATCTGAAATGCCAATCGACACCTATATCTGAAATGCCTATCGGCACCTATTTTTGAAATGCCTATCGGAAACTACATCTGAAATGCCTATCAGCACCTATATTTGAAATGCCTATTGGCAACCATATCTGAAATGCCTATCGACACCTATATTTGAAATCCCTATCGGCTTCTATATCTGAAATGCCTATCGGCACCTATTTTTAAAATGCCAATCGGCAACTATATCTGAAATGCCAATCGGCACCTATATCTGAAATGCCTATCGGCACCTATTTTTGAAATGCCTATCGGAAACTCCATCTGAAATGCCTATCAGCACCTATATTTGAAATGCCTATAGGCAACCATATCTGGAATGCCTATCGGCACATATATTTGAAATGCCTATCGGCAACCATATCTGGAATGCCTATCGGCACCTATATTTGAAATGCCTATCGGCTTCTATATCTGAAATGCCTATCGACACCTATTTTTAAAATGCCAATCGGCAACTATATCTGAAATTCCTATCGGCACCTATATCTGAAATGCCTATCGGTACCTATTTTTGAAAGGCCTATCGGAAACTACATCTGAAATGATTATCAGCACTTATATTTGAAATGCCTATCGGCTTCTATATCTGAAATGCCTATCGGCACCTATTATTAAAATACCAATCGGCAACTATATCTGAAATGCCTATCGGCACCTATATCTGAAATGCCTATCGGCACCTATTTTTTAAATGCCTATCGGAAACTACATCTGAAATGCCTATCAGCACCTTTATTTGAAATGCTTATCGGCAACCATATCTGAAATAGCTATCGACACCTATATTTGAAATCCCTATCGGCATCTATGTCTAAAATGCCTATCGGCACCTATTTTTAAAATGCCAATCTGCAACTATATCTGAAGTGCCTATCGGCACCTATATCTCAAATGCCTATCGGCACCTATTTTTGAAATGCCTATCGAAAACTACATCTGAAATGCCTATCAGCATTTATATTTGAAATGCCTATCGGCAACCAGATCAGAAATGCCTATCGGCACCTATATCTGAAATGCCCTACGGCATATATATCTGAAATGCCGACCGACACCTATATTTGAAATGCCTGTCGGCACCTATATTTTAAATGCCTATCGGCAACTATATCTGATATGCCTATCGGCACCTATTGGCACCTATTTTTGAAATGCCTATCGGAAACTACATCTAAAATGACTATCGGCACCTATTTTTGAAATGCCAATCGGAAAGTATATCTAAAATGCCTATCGGCAACTATAATTGAAATGCCTATCGGAACCTATTTTTGAAATGCCTATCGGAAACAACATCTGAAATGACTATCAGCACCTATATTTGAAATGCCTCTCGGCAACCATATCTGAAATGCCTATCTACACCTGTATTTGAAATACCTATCGGCTTCTATATCTAAAATGCCTATCGGCACCTATTTCAAAAATGCCAATCGGCAACTATATCTGAAATGCCTATCGGCACCTATATCTGAAATTCCTATCGGCACCAACTTTTGAAATGCCTATCGGAAACTCCATCTGAAATGCCTATCAGCACCTATATTTGAAATGCCTATCGGCAACCATTGCTGGAATGCCTATCGGCACCTATATTTGAAATGCCTATCGGGTTCTATATCTGAAATGCCTATCGACACCTATTTTTAAAATGCCAATTGGCAACTATATCTGAAATGCCTATCGGCACCTATATCTGAAATGCCTATCGGTACCTATTTTTGAAATGCCTATCGGAAACTACATCTGAAATGATTATCAGCACTTATATTTGAAATGCCTATCGGTAACCATATCTGGAATGCCTATCGGCACCTATATTTGAAATGCCTATCGGCTTCTATATCTGAAATGCCTATCGGCACCTATTTTTAAAATACCAATCGGCAACTATATCTGAAATGCCTATCGGCACCTATATCTGAAATGCCTTACGGCATATATTTTTGAAATGCCTTTCGGAAACTACATCTGAAATGCCTATCTGCTCCTATATTTGAAATGCCTATCGGCAACCATATCTGAAATGCCTATCGACACCTATATTTGAAATACCTATCGGCTTCTATATCTGAAATGCCTATCGGCACCTGTTTTTAAAATGCCAATCGGCAACTATATCTGAAATGCCTATCGGCACCTATATCCGAAATGCCTCTCGGCATCAATTTTTGATATGCCTATCGTAAACTACATCTAAAATGCCTATCAGCACCTATATTTGAAATGCCTATCGGCAACCATATCTGGAATGCCTATCGGCACCTATAATTGAAATGCCTATCGGCTTCTATATCTGAAATGCCTATCGACACCAATTTTTGAAATGCCTATCGGAAACTACATCTGAAATGCCTATCAGCACCTATATTTGAAATGCCTATCGGCAACCATATCTGGAATGCTAATCAGCACCTATATTTGTAATGCCTATCGGCATCTATATCTGAAATGCCTATCGGCACCTATTTTTAAAATGCCAATCGGCAACTATATCTGAAATGCCTATCGGCACCTATATCTGAAATGCCTATCGGCTCCTATTTTTGAAATGCCTATCGGAAACTACATCTGAAATGATTATCAGCGCTTATATTTGATATGCCTATCGGCAACCATATCTGGAATGCCTATCGGCAACTATATTTGAATTGCCTATCGGCTTCTATATCTGAAATGCCTATCGGCACCTATTTTTAAAAATGCCTATCAGCACCTATATATTTTTGAAATGCCTTTCGGAAACTACATCTGAAATGCCTATCTGCTCCTATATTTGAAATGCCTATCGGCAACCATATCTGAAATGCCTATCGACACCTATATTTGAAATACCTATCGGCTTCTATATCTGAAATGCCTATCGGAACCTATTTTCAAAATGCCAATCGGTAACTATATCTGAAATGCCTATCGGCACCTATATCTGAAATGCCTATAGGCACCATTTTTTGAAATGTCTATCGGAAACTACATCCGGAATGCCTATCAGCACCTATATTTGAAATGCCTATCGGCAACCATATCTGGAATGCCTATCGGCACCTATATTTGAAATGCCTATCGGCTTCTATATCTGAAATGCCTATCGACACCTATTTTTAAAATGCCAATCGGCAACTATATCTGAAATGCCTATCGGCACCTATATCTGAAATGCCTTATGGCACCTTTTTTTTTAAATGCCTATCGGAAACTACATCTGAAATACCTATTAGCACCTATATTTGAAATGCTTATCGGCAACCATATCTGAAATGCCTATCGACACCTATATTTGAAATCCCTATCGGCTTCTATATCTGAAATGCCTATCGGCACCTATTTTTAAAATGCCAATCGGCAACTATATCTGAAATACCTATCGGCACCTATATCGGAAATGCCTATCGGCACCTATTTTTGAAATGCCTATCGGAAACTACATCTGAAATGCCTATCAGCACCTATATTTGAAATGCCTATCGGCAACCATATCTGGAATGCCTATCGGCGCCTATATTTGAAATGCCTATCGGCTTCTATATCTGAAATGCCTATCGGCACCTATTTTTAAAATGCCAATCGGCATTTATATCTGAGGTGCCTATCGGCACCTATATCTGAAATGCCTATCGGCACCTATTTTTGAAATGCCTATCGAAAACTACATCTGAAATGCCTATCAGCACCTATATTTGAAATGCCTATCGGCAACCACATCAGAAATGCCTATCGGCACCTATATCTGAAATGCCTTTCGGCATTTATATCTGAAATGCCGATCCACACCTATATTTGAAATGCCTATCGGCACTTTTATTTTAAATGCCTATCGGCAACTATATCTGATAAGCCTATCGGCACCTATATCTGAAATGCCTATCGGCACCTATTTTTGAAATGCCAATCTTTAAGTATATTTGAAATGCCTATCGGCACCTATATCTAAAATGCCTATCGGAACCTATTTTTGAAATGCCTATCGGAAACTACATCTGAAATGCCTATCAGCACCTATATTTGAAATGCCTATCGGCAACCATATCTGAAATGCCTATCCACACCTATATTTAAAATACCTATCGGCTTCTATATCTAAAATGCCTATCGGCACCTATTTTTAAAATGCCAATCGGTAAGTATATCTGAAATGCCTATCGGCACCTATATCTAAAATGCCTATCGGAACCTATTTTTGAAATGCCTATCGGAAACTACATCTGAAATGACTATCTGCTCCTATATTTGAAATGCCTATCGGCAACCATATCTGACATGCCTATCGACACCTATATTTGAAATACCTATCGGCTTTTATATCTGAAATGCCTATCGGCACCTGTTTTTAAAATGCTAATCGGCAACTATATCTGAAATGCCTATCGGCACCAATATCCGAAATGCCTATCGGCATCAATTTTTGAAATGCCTATCGGAAACTACATCTAAAATGCCTATCAGCACCTATATTTGAAATGCCTATCGGCAACTATATCTGCAATGCCTATCGGCACCTATATTTGAAATGCCTATCGGCTTCTATATCTAAAATGCCTATCGGCACCTATTTTTTAAATGCCAATTGGCAACTATATCTGAAATGACTATCGGCACCTATATCTGAAATGCCTATCGGCACCTATTTTTGAAATGCCTATCGAAAACTACATCTGAAATGCCTATCAGCACCTATATTTGAAATGCCTATCGGAAACTACATCTGAAATGCCTATCAGCACCTATATTTGAAATGCCTATCGGCAACCATATCTGGAATGCCTATCGGCACCTATATTTGAAATGCCTATCGGCTTCTATATCTGAAATGCCTATCTGCACCTATTTTTAAAATGCCAATCGGCAACTATATCTGAAATGCCTATCGGCACCTATATCTAAAATGCCTATCGGCACCTATTTTTGAAATGCCTATCGGAAACTACATCTGAAATGCCTATCAGCACCTATATTTGAAATGCCTATCGGCAACCATATCTGAAATGCCTATCGACACCTATATTTGAAATACCTATCGGCTTCTATATCTGAAATGCCTATCGGTACCTATTTTTAAAATGCCAATCGGTAACTAAATCTGAAATGCCTATCGGCACCTATATCTGAAATGCCTATCGGCACCATTTTTTGAAATGCCTATCGGAAACTACATCCGGAAAGCCTATCAGCACCTATATTTGAAATGCTTATCGGCAACCATATCTGGAATGCCTATCGGCACCTATATTTGAAATCCCTATCGGCTTCTATATCAGAAATGCCTATCGACACCAATTTTTAAAATGCCTATCGGAAACTACATCTGAAATGCCTATCAGCACCTATATTTGAAATGCCTATCGGCAACCATATCTGGAATGCTCATCGGCACCTATATTTGAAATGCCTATCGGCTTATATATCTGAAATGCCTATCGGCACCTATTTTCAAAATGCCAATCGGCAACTATATCTGAAATACCTATCGGCACCTATATCTGAAATGCCTATCGGCACCTATTTTTGAAATGCCTATCGGAAACTACATCTGAAATGCCTATCAGCACCTATATTTGAAATGCTTATCGGCAACCATATCTGAAATGCCTATCGACACCTATATTTAAAATCCCTATCAACTTCTATATCTGAAATGCCTATCGGCACCTATTTTTAAAATGCCAATCGGCAACTATATCTGAAATGCCTATCGGCACCTATATCTGAAATGCCTATCGGCACTTATTTTTGAAATGCCTATCGGAAACTACATCTGAGATGCCTATCAGCACCTATATTTGAAATGCCTATCGGCAACCATATCTTGAATGCCTATCGGCGCCTATATTTGAAATGCCTATCGGCTTCTATATCTGAAATACCTATCGGCGCCTATTTTTAAAATGCCAATCGGCAACTATATCTGAAGTGCCTATCGGCACCTATATCTGAAATGCCTATCGGCACCTATTTTTGAAATGCCTATCGAAAACTACATCTAAAATGCCTATCAGCACCTATATTTGAAATGCCTATCGGCAACCACATCAGAAATGCCTATCGGCAACTATATCTGAAATGCCATTCGGCATTTATATCTGAAAAGCCGGTCGACACATATATTTGAAATGCCTATCGGGACATATATTTTAAATGCCTATCGGAAACTACATCTGAAATGCCTATCAGCACCTATATTTGAAATGCTTATCGGCAACCATATCTGAAATGCCTATCGACACCTATATTTAAAATCCCTATCGGCTTCTATATCTGAAATACCTATCGGCACCTATTTTTAAAATGCCAATCGGCAACTATATCTGAAATGCCTATCGGCACCTATATCTGAAATTCCTATCGGCACTTATTTTTGAAATGCCTATCGGAAACTACATCTGAAATGCCTATCAGCACCTATATTTGAAATGCCTATCGGCAACCATATCTGGAATGCCTATCGGCACCTATTTTTGAAATGCCTATCGGAAACTACATCTAAAATGCCTATCGGCACCTATTTTTAAAATGCCAATCGGTAAGTATATCTGAAATGCCTATCGGCACCTATATCTAAAATGCCTATCGGAACCTATTTTTGAAATGCCTATCGGAAACTACATCTGAAATGACTATCAGCACCTATATTTGAAATGCCTATCGGCAACCATATCTGAAATGCCTATCCACACCTATATTTGAAATACCTATCGGCTTCTATATCTAAAATGCCTATCGGCACCTATTTTTAGAATGCCAATCGGCAACTATATCTGAAATGCTTATCGGCACCTATATCCGAAATGCCTATCGGCATCAATTTTTGAAATGCCTATCGGAAAATACATCTAAAATGCCTATCAGCACCTATATTTGAAATGCCTATCGGCAACTACATCTGAAATGACTATCTGCTCCTATATTTGAAATGCCTATCGGCAACCATATCTGGAATGCCTATCGGCACCTATATTTGAAATGCCTATCGGCTTCTATATCTGAAATGCCTATTGGCACCTATTTTTAAAATGCCAATCGGCAACTATATCTGAAATGCCTATCGGCACCTATATCTGAAATGCCTATCGGCACCTATTTTTGAAATGCCTATCGGAAACTACATCTGATATGCCTATCAGCACCTATATTTGAAATGCCTATCGGCAACCATATCTGAAATGCCTATCGACACCTATATTTGAAATACCTATCGGCTTCTATATCTGAAATGCCTATCGGTACCTATTTTTAAAATGCCAATCGGTAACTAAATCTGAAATGCCTATCGGCACCTATATCTGAAATGCCTATCGGCACCATTTTTTGAAATGCCTATCGGAAACTACATCCGGAATGCCTATCAGCACCTATATTTGAAATGCCTATCGGCAACCATATCTGGAATGCCTATCGGCACCTATATTTGAAATGCCTATCGGCTTCTATATCTGAAATGCCTATCGACACCAATTTTTGAAATGCCTATCGGAAACTACATCTGAAATGCCTATCAGCACCTATATTTGAAATGCCTATCAGCAACCATATCTGGAATGCTCATCGGCACCTATATTTGAAATGCCTATCGGCTTATATATCTGAAATGCCTATCGGCACCTATTTTTAAAATGCCAATCGGCAACTATATCTGAAATGCCTATCGGCACCTATATCTGAAATGCCTATCGGCACCTATTTTTGAAATGCCTTTTGGAAACTACATCTGAAATGCCTATCGGCACCTATATTTGAAATGCTTATCGGCAACCATATCTGAAATGCCTATCGACACCTATATTTAAAATCCCTATCGGCTTCTATATCTGAAATGCCTATCGGCACCTATTTTTAAAATGCCAATCGGCAACTATATCTGAAATGCCTGTCGGCACCTATATCTGAAATGCTTATCGGCATCTATATCTGAAATGCCTATCGGAAACTACATCTGAAATGCCTATCGGAAACTACATCTGAAATGCCTATCAGCACCTATATTTGAAATGCCAATCGGCAACCATATCTGGAATGCTGATCGGCACCTATATTTGAAATGCCTATCTGCATATATATCTGAAATGCCTATCGGCACCTATTTTTAAAATGCCAATCGGCAACTATATCTGAAATGCCTATCGGCACCTATATCTGAAATGCCTATCAGCACTTATTTTTGAAATGCCTATCGGAAACTACATCTGAAATGCCTATCAGCACCTATATTTGAAATGCCTATCGGCAACCATATCTGGAATGCCTATCGGCGCCTATATTTAAAATGCCTATCGGCTTCTATATCTGAAATACCTATCGGCGCCTATTTTTAAAATGCCAATCTGCAACTATATCTGAAGTGCCTATCGGCACCTATATCTGAAATGCCTATCGGCACATATTTTTGAAATGCCTATCGAAAACTACATCTGAAATGCCTATCAGCACTTATATTTGAAATGCCTATCGGCAACCACATCAGAAATGCCTATCGGCACCTATATCTGAAATGCCATTCGGCATTTATATCTGAAAAGCCGATCGACACCTATATTTGAAATGCCTATCGGCACATATATTTTAAATGCCTATCGGCAACTATATCTGATATGCCTATCGGCACCTATATCTGAAATGCCTATCGGCACCTATTTTTGAAATGCCTATCGGAAACTACATCTAAAATGCCTATCGGCACCTATTTTTAAAATGCCAATCGGTAAGAATATCTGAAATGCCTATCGGCACCTATATCTGAAATGCCTATCGGAACCTATTTTTGAAATGCCTATCGGAAACTACATCTGAAATGACTATCAGCACCTATATTTGACATGCCTATCGGCAACCATATCTGAAATGCCTATCCACACCTATATTTGAAATACCTATCGGCTTCTATATCTGAAATGCCTATCGGCACCTATTTTTAAAATGCCAATCGGCAACTATATCTGAAATGTCTATCGGCACCTATATCTGAAATGCCTATCGGTACCTATTTTTGAAATGCCTATCGGAAACTACATCTGAAATGATTATCAGCGCTTATATTTGATATGCCTATCGGCAACCATATCTGGAATGCCTATCGGCAACTATATATGAAATGCCTATCGGCTTCTATATCTGAAATGCCTATCGGCGCCTATTTTTAAAATACCAATCGGCAACTATATCTGAAATGCCTATCGGCACCTATATCTGAAAAGCCTATCGGCATATATTTTTGAAATGCCTTTCGGAAACTACATCTGAAATGCCTATCCGGTCCTATATTTGAAATGCCTATCGGCAACCATATCTGAAATGCCTATCGACACCTATATTTGAAATACCTATCGGCTTCTATGTCTGAAATGCCTATCGGCACCTGTTTTTAAAATGCCAATCGGCAACAATATCTGAAATGCCTATCGGCACCTATATCCGAAATGCCTATCGGCATCAATTTTTGAAATGCCTATCGGCAACCATATCTGGAATGCCTATCGGCACCTATTTTTAAAATGCCAATCGGCAACTATATCTGAAATGCCTATCGGCACCTATATCTGAAATGCCTTTTGGCACCTATTTTTGAAATGCCTATCGGAAACTACATCTGAAATGCCTATCAGCACCTATATTTGAAATGCTTATCGGCAACCATATCTGAAATGCCTATCGACACCTATATTTGAAATCCCTATCGGCTTCTATATCTGAAATGCCTATCGGCACCTATTTTTAAAATGCCAATCAGCAACTATATCTGAAATGCCTATCGGCACCTATATCTGAAATGCCTATCGGCACCTATTTTTGAAATGCCTATCGGAAACTACATCTGAAATGCCTATCAGCACCCATATTTGAAATGCCTATCGGCTTCTATATCTGAAATGTCTATCGGCACCTATTTTTAAAATGCCAATCGGCATTTATATCTGAAGTGCCTATCGGCACCTATATCCGAAATGCCTATCGGCATCAATTTTTGAAATGCCTATCGGCAACCATATCTGGAATGCCTATCGGCACCTATTTTTAAAATGCCAATCGGCAACTATATCTGAAATGCCTATCGGCACCTATATCTGAAATGCCTATCGGCACCTATTTTTGAAATGCCTATCGGAAACTACATCTGAAATGCCTATCAGCACCTATATTTGAAATGCTTATCGGCAACCATATCTGCAATGCCTATCGACACCTATATTTGAAATCCCTATCGGCTTCTATATCTGAAATGCCTATCGGCACCTATTTTTAAAATGCCAATCGGCAACTATATCTGAAATGCCTATCGGCACCTATATCTGAAATGCCTATCGGCACCTATTTTTGAAATGCCTATCGGAAACTACATCTGAAATGCCTATCAGCACCTATATTTGAAATGCCTATCAGCAACCATATCTGGAATGCCTATCGGCGCCTATATTTGAAATGCCTATCGGCTTCTATATCTGAAATGTCTATCGGCACCTATTTTTAAAATGCCAATCGGCATTTATATCTGAAGTGCCTATCGGCACCTATATCTGAAATGCCTATCGTCAACTATTTTTGAAATGCCTATCGAAAACTACATCTGAAATGCCTATCAGCACCTATATTTGAAATGCCTATCGGCACCTATATCTGAAATGCCTTTCGGCATTTATATCTGAAATGCCGATCGACACTTATATTTGAAATGCCTATCGGCGCTTTTATTTTAAATGCCTATCGGCAACTATATCTGATAAGCCTATCGGCACCTATATCTGAAATGCCTATCGGCACCTATTTTTGAAATGCCAATCTTTAAGTATATCTGAAATGCCTATCGGCACCTATATCTAAAATGCCTATCGGAACCTATTTTTGAAATGCCTATCGGAAACTACATCTGAAATGACTATCAGCACCTATATTTGAAATGCCTATCGGCAACCATATCTGAAATGCCTATCCACACCTATATTTGAAATACCTATCGGCTTCTATATCTAAAATGCCTATCGGCACCTATTTTTAAAATGCCAATCGGTAAGTATATCTGAAATGCCTATCGGCACCTATATCTAAAATGCCTATCGGAACCTATTCTTGAAATGCCTATCGGAAACTACATCTGAAATGACTATCAGCACCTATATTTGAAATGCCTATCGGCAACCATATCTGAAATGCCTATCCACACCTATATTTGAAATACCTATCGGCTTCTATGTTATATCTAAAATGCCTATCGGCACCTATTTTTAAAATGCCAATCGGCAACTACATCTGAAATGCCTATCGGCTTATATATCTGAAATGCCTATCGGCACCTATTTTTAAAATGCCAATCGACAGCTATATCTGAAATGCCAATCGGCACCTATATCTGAAAAGCCTATCGACACCTATTTTTAAAATGCCAATTGGCAACTATATCTGAAATGCCTATCGGCACCTATATCTGAAATGCTTATCGGTACCTATTTTTGAAATGCCTATCGGAAACTACATCTGAAATGATTATCAGCACTTATATTTGAAATGCCTATCGGCAACCATATCTGGAATGCCTATCGGCGCCTATATTTGATTTGCCTATCGGCTTCTATATCTAAAATGCCTATCGACACCTATTTTTAAAATGCCAATCCGCAACTATATCTGAAGTGCCTATCGGCACCTATATCTCAAATGCCTAGCGGCACCTATTTTTGAAATGCCTATCGAAAACTACATCTGAAATGCCTATCAGCATTTATATTTGAAATGCCTATCGGCAACCACATCAGAAATGCCTATCGGCACCTATATCTGAAATGCCCTACGGCATTTATATCTGAAATGCCGATCGACACCTATATTTGAAATGCCTATCGGCACCTATACTTTAAATGCCTATCGGCAACTATATCTGATATGCCCATCGGCACCTATATCTGAAATGCCTATCGGCACCTATTTTTGAAATGCCTATCGGAAACTACATCTAAAATGCCTATCGGCACCTATTTTTAAAATGCCAATCGGAAAGTATATCTGAAATGCCTATCGGCACCTATAATTGAAATGCCTATCGGAACCTATTTTTGAAATGCCTATCGGAAACAACATCTGAAATGACTATCAGCACCTATATTTGAAATGCCTATCGGCAACCATATCTGAAATGCCTATCCACACCTGTATTTGAAATACCTATCGGCTTCTATATCTAAAATGCCTATAGGCATTTATTTTTAAAATGCAAATCGGCAACTATATCTGAAATGCCTATAGGCACCTATATCTAAAATGCCTATCGGCACCAACTTTTGAAATGCCTATCGGAAACTACATCTGAAATGATTATCAGCACTTATATTCGAAATGCCTATCGGCAACCATATCTGGAATGCCTATCGGCACCTATATTTGAAATGCCTATCGGCTTCTATATCTGAAATGCCTATCGGCACCTATTTTTAAAATACCAATCGGCAACTATATCTGAAATGCCTATCGGTACCTATATCTGAAATGCCTATCGGCATATATTTTTGGAATTCCTTTCGGAAACTATATCTGAAATGCCTATCTGCTCCTATATTTGAAATGCCTATCGGCAACCATATCTGAAATGCCTATCGACACCTATATTTGAAATACCTATCGGCTTCTATATCTGAAATGCCTATCGGCACCTGTTTTTAAAATGCCAATCGGCAACTATATCTGAAATGCCTATCGGCACCTATATCCGAAATGCCTATCGGCATCAATTTTTGAAATCCCTATCGGAAACTACATCTGAATTTCCTATCAGCACCTATATTTGAAATGCTTATCGGCAACCATATCTGAAATGCCTATCGACACCTATATTTGAAATCCCTATCGGCTTCTATATCTGAAATGCCTATCGGCACCTATTTTTAAAAAGCCAATCGGCATTTATATCTGAAGTGCCTATCGGCACCTATATCTGAAATGCCTATCGGCATCTATTTTTGAAATGCCTATCGAAAACTACATCTGAAATGCCTATCAGCAACTATATTTGAAATGCCTATCGGCAACCAAATCAGAAATGCCTATCGGCACCTATATCTGAAATGCCGGCGACACCTATATTTGAAATGTCTATCGGCACTTTTATTTTAAATGCCTATCGGCAACTATATCTGATAAGCCTATCGGCACCTATATCTGAAATGCCTATCGGCACCTATTTTTGAAATGCCAATCTTTAGGTATATCTGAAATGCCTATCGGCACCTATATCTAAAATGCCTATCGGAACCTATTTTTGAAATGCCTATCGGAAACTACATCTGAAATGATTATCAGCACTTATATTTGAAATGCCTATCGGCAACCATATCTGGAATGCCTATCGGCGCCTATATTTGAAATGCCTATCGGCTTCTATATCTGAAATGCCTATCGGCACCTATATCTAAAATGCCTATCGGAACCTATTTTTGAAATGCCTATCGGAAACTACATCTGAAATGATTATCAGCACTTATATTTAAAATGCCTATCGGCAACCATATCTGGAATGCCTATCGGCGCCTATATTTGATTTGCCTATCGGCTTGTATATCTAAAATGCCTATCGACACCTATTTTTAAAATGCCAATCGGCAACTATATCTGAAGTGCCTATCGGCACCTATATCTCAAATGCCTAGCGGCACCTATTTTTGAAATGCCTATCGAAAACTACATCTGAAATGCCTATCAGCATTTATATTTGAAATGCCTATCGACAACCACATCAGAAATGCCTATCGGCACCTATATCTGAAATGCCATTCGGCATTTATATCTGAAAAGCCGATCGACACCTATATTTGAAATGCCTATCGGCACATATATTTTAAATGCCTATCGGCAAATATATCTGATATGCCTATCGGCACCTATATCTGAAATGCCTATCGGCACCTATTTTTAAAATGCTAATCGGCAACTATATCTGAAATGCCAATCGGCACCTATATCTGAAATGCCTATCGGCACCTATTTTTGAAATGCCTATCGGAACTACATCTGAAATGCCTATCAGCACCTATATTTGAAATGCCTATCGGCAACCATATCTGAAATGCCTATCGGCGCCTATATTTGAAATGCCTATCGGCTTCTATAACTAAAATGCCTATCGGCACCTATTTTTAAAATGCCAATCGGCAACTATATCTGAAGTGCCTATCGGCACCTATATCTAAAATGCCTATCATCACCTATTTTTGAAATGCTTATCGAAAACTACATCTGATATGCCTATCAGCACCTATATTTGAAATGCCTATCGGCAACCACATCAGAAATGCCTATCGGCACCTATATCTGAAATGCCTTTCGGCATTTATATCTGAAATGCCGATCGACACCTATATTTGAAATGCCTATCGGCACTTTTATTTTAAATGCCTATCGGCAACTATATCTGATAAGCCTATCGGCACCTGCATCTGAAATGCCTATCGGCACCTATTTTTGAAATGCCTATCGGAAACTACATCTGAAATGACTATCAGCACCTATATTTGAAATGCCTATCGGCAACCATATCTGAAATGCCTATCCACACCTATATTTGAAATACCTATCGGCTTCTATATCTAAAATGCCTATCGGCACCTATTTTCAAAATGCCAATCGGTAAGTATATCTGAAATGCCTATCGGCAACCATATCTGAAATGCCTATCCACACCTATATTTGAAATACCTATCGGCTTCTATATCTAAAATGCCTATCGGCACCTATTTTTAAAATGCCAATCGGCAACTACATCTGAAATGCCTATCGGCTTATATATCTGAAATGCCTATCGGCATCTATTTTTAAAATGCCAATCGGCACCTATATCTGAAATGCCTATCGACACCTATTTTTAAAATGCCAATTGGCAACTATATCTGAAATGCCTATCGGCACCTATATCTGAAATACCTATCGACACCTATTTTTAAAATGCCAATTGGCAACTATATCTGAAATGCCTTTTGGCACCTATATCTGAAATGCCTATCGGTACCTATTTTTGAAATGCCTATCGGAAACTACATCTGAAATGATTATCAGCACTTATATTTGAAATGCCTATCGGCAACCATATCTGGAATGCCTATCGGCACCTATATTTGAAATGCCTATCGGCTTCTATATCTGAAATGCCTATCGGCACCTATTTTTAAAATACCAATCGGCAACTATATCTGAAATGCCTATCGGCGCCTATTTTTGAAATGCCTATCGGAAACTACATCTGAAATGCCTATCAGCACCTATATTTGAAATGCCTATCGGCAACCATATCTGAAATGCCTATCGACACCTATATTTGAAATACCTATCGGCTTCTATATCTGAAATGCCTATCGGCACCTATTTTTAAAATGCCAATCGGTAACTATATCTGAAATGCCTATCGGCACCTATATCTGAAATGCCTTATGGCACCATTTTTTGAAATGTCTATCGGAAACTACATCCGGAATGCCTATCAGCACCTATATTTGAAATGCCTATCGGCAACCATATCTGGAATGCCTATCGGCACCTATATTTGAAATGCCTATCGGCTTCTATATCTGAAATGCCTATCGACACCTATTTTTAAAATGCCAATCGGCAACTATATCTTAAATGCCTATCGGCACCTATATCGGAAATGCCTATCGGCACCTTTTTTTGAAATGCCTATCGGAAACTACATCTGAAATGCTTATCAGCACCTATATTTGAAATGCTTATCGGCAACCATATCTGAAATGCCTATCGACACCTATATTTGAAATCCCTATCGGCTTCTATATCTTAAATGCCTATCGGCACCTATTTTTAAAATGCCAATCGGCAACTATATCTGCAATGCCTATCGGCACCTATATCTGAAATGCCTATCGGCACCTATTTTTGAAATGCCTATCGGAAACTACATCTGAAATGCCTATCAGCACCTATATTTGAAATGCCTATCGGCAGCCATATCTGGAATGCCTATCGGCGCCTATATTTGAAATGCCTATCGGCTTCTATATCTGAAATGCCTATCGGCACCTATTTTTAAAATGCCAATCGGCATTTATATCTGAAGTGCCTATCGGCACCTCTATCTGAAATGCCTATCGGCACCTATTTTTGAAATGCCAATCTTTAAGTATATCTGAAATGCCTATCGGCACCTATATCTGAATTGCATATCGAAACCTATTTTTGAAATGCCTATCGGAAACTACATCTGAAATGACTATCAGCACCTATATTTGAAATGCCTATCGGCAACCATATCTGAAATGCCTATCCACACCTATATTTGAAATACCTATCGGCTTCTATATCTAAAATGCCTATCGGCACCTATTTTTAAAATGCCAATCGGTAAGTATATCTGAAATGCCTATCGGCACCTATATCTAAAATGCCTATCGGAACCTATTTTTGAAATGCCTATCGGAAACTACATCTGAAATGACTATCAGCACCTATATTTGAAATGCCTATCGGCAACCATATCTGAAATGCCTATCCACACCTATATTTGAAATACCTATCGGCTTCTATATCTAAAATGCCTATCGGCACCTATTTTTAAAATGCCAATCGAAAACTACATCTGAAATGCCTATCGGCTTATATATCTGAAATGCCTATCGGCACCTATTTTTAAAATGCCAATCGGCAACTATATCTGAAATGCCAATCGGCACCTATATCTGAAATGCCTATCGGCACCTATTTTTGAAATGCCTATCGGAAACTACATCTGAAATGCCTATCAGCACCTATATCAGAAATGCCTATCGGCAACCATATCTGAAATGCCCATCGACACCTCTATTTGAAATTCCTATCGGCTTCTATATCTGGAATGCCTATCGGCACCTATTTTTAAAATGCCAATCGGCAACTATATCTGAAATGCTAATCGACACCTATATCTGAAATGCCTATCGACACCTATTTTTAAATTACCAATTGGCAACTATATCTGAAATGCCTATCGGCACCTATATCTAAAATGCCTATCGGTACCTATTTTTGAAATGCCTATCGGAAACTACATCTGAAATGATTATCAGCACTTATATTTGAAATGCCTATCGGCAACCATATCTGGAATGCCTATCGGCGCCTATATTTGAAATGCCTATCGGCTTCTATATCTGAAATGCTTATCGGCACCTATTTTTGAAATGCCTATCGAAAACTACATCTGAAATGCCTATCAGCACCTATATTTGAAATGCCTATCGGCAAACACATCAGAAATGCCTATCGGCACCTATATCTGAAATGCCTTTCGGCATTTATATCTGAAATGCCGGTCGACATCTATATTTGAAATGCCTATCGGCACTTTTATTTTAAATGCCTATCGGCAACTATATCTGATAAGCCTATCGGCACCTATATCTGAAATGCCTATCGGCACCTATTTTTGAAATGCCAATCTTTAAGTATATCTGAAATGCCTATCGGCCCCTATATCTAAAATGCCTATCGGAACCTATTTTTGAAATGCCTATCGGAAACTACATCTGAAATGACTATCAGCACCTATATTTGAAATGCCTATCGGCAACCATATCTGGAATGCCTATCGGCGCATATATTTGAAATGCCTATCGGCTTCTATATCTGAAATACCTATCGGCGCCTATTTTTAAAATGCCAATCGGCAACTATATCTGAAGCGCCTATCGGCACCTATATCTGAAATGCCTATCGGCACCTATTTTTGAAATGCCTATCGAAAACTACATCTGAAATGCCTATCAGCACCTATATTTGAAATGCCTATCGGCAACCACATCAGAAATGCCTATCGGCACCTATATCTGAAATGCCTTTCGGCATTTTTATCTGAAATGCCGGTCGACACCTATATTTGAAATGCCTATCGGCACATATATTTTAAATGCCTATCGGCACCTATATCTGAAATGCCTATCGGCACCTATTTTTGAAATGCCTATCGGAAGCAACATCTAAAATGCCTATCGGCACCTATTTTTAAAATGCCAATTGGCAACTATATCTGAAATGCCAATCGGCACCTATATCTGAAATGCCTATCGACACCTATTTTTAAAATGCCAATTGGCAACTATATCTGAAATGCCTATCGGCACCTTTATCTGAAATGCCTATCGGAACCTATTTTTGAAATGCCTATCGGAAACAACATCTGAAATGACTATCAGCACCTATATTTGAAATGCCTATCGGCAACCATATCTGAAATGCCTATCCACACCTGTATTTGAAATACCTATCGGCTTCTATAATATCTAAAATGCCTATTGGCACCTATTTTTAAAATGCCAATCGGCAACTATATCTGAAATGCCTATCGGCACCTATATCTGAAATGCCTATCGGCACCAACTTTTGAAATGCCTATCGGAAAATCTATCTGAAATGCCTATCAGCACCTATATTTGAAATGCCTATCGGCAACCATATCTGGAATGCCTATCGGCACCTATATTTGAAATGCCAATCGGGTTCTATATCTGAAATGCCTATCGGCACCTATATCTGAAATGCCTATCGGTACCTATTTTTGAAATGCCTATCGGAAACTACATCTGAAATGATTATCAGCACTTATATTTGAAATGCCTATCGGCAACCATATCTGGAATGCCTATCGGCGCCTATATTTGAAATGCCTATCGGCTTCTATATCTAAAATGCCTATCGACACCTATTTTTAAAATGCCAATCGGCAACTATATCTGAAGTGCCTATCGGCACCTATATCTCAAATGCCTAGCGGCACCTATTTTTGAAATGCCTATCGAAAACTACATCTGAAATGCCTATCAGCATTTATATTTGAAATGCCTATCGGCAACCACATCAGAAATGCTTATCGGCACCTATATCTGAAATGCCCTACGGCATTTATATTTGAAATGCCGATCGACACCTATAGTTGAAATGCCTATCGGCACCTATATTTTAAATGCCTATCGGCAACTATATCTGATATGCCTATCGGCACCTATATCTGAAATGCCTATCGGCACATATTTTTGAAATGCCTATCGGAAACTACATCTAAAATGCCTATCGGCACCTATTTTTAAAATGCCAATCGGAAAGTATATCTGAAATGCCTATCGGCATCTATAATTGAAATGCCTATCGGAACCAATTTTTGAAATGCCTATCGGAAACAACATCTAAAATGACTATCAGCACCTATATTTGAAATGCCTATCGGCAAGCATATCTGAAATGCCTATCCACACCTGTATTTGAAATACCTATCGGCTTCTATATCTAAAATGCCTATCGGCATCTATTTTTAAAATGCAAATCGGCAACTATATCTGAAATGCCTATAGGCACCTATATCTGAAATGCCTATCGGCACCAACTTTTGAAATGCCTATCGGAAACTTAATCTGAAATGCCTATAAGCACCTATATTTGAAATGCCTATCGGCAACCATATCTGGAATGCCTATCGGCACCTATATTTGAAATGCCTATCGGGTTCTATATCTGAAATGCCTATCGACACCTTTTTTTAAAATGCCAATTGGCAACTATATCTGAAATGCCTATCGGCACTTATATCTGAAATGCCTATCGGTACCTATTTTTGAAATGCCTATCGGAAACTACATCTGAAATGCCTATCAGCACCTATATTTGAAATGCTTATCGGCAACCATATCTGCAATGCCTATCGACACCTATATTTGAAATCCCTATCGGCTTCTATATCTGAAATGCCTATCGGCACCTATTTTTAAAATGCCAATCGGCAACTATATCTGAAATGCCTATCGGCACCTATATCTGAAATGCCTATCGGCACCTATTTTTGAAATGCCTATCGGAAACTACATCTGAAATGCCTATCAGCACCTATATTTGAAATGCCTATCAGCAACCATATCTGGAATGCCTATCGGCGCCTATATTTGAAATGCCTATCGGCTTCTATATCTGAAATGTCTATCGGCACCTATTTTTAAAATGCCAATCGGCATTTATATCTGAAGTGCCTATCGGCACCTATATCTGAAATGCCTATCGTCACCTATTTTTGAAATGCCTATCGAAAACTACATCTGAAATGCCTATCAGCACCTATATTTGAAATGCCTATCGGCAACCACATCAGAAATGCCTATCGGCACCTATATCTGAAATGCCTTTCGGCATTTATATCTGAAATGCCGATCGACACTTATATTTGAAATGCCTATCGGCGCTTTTATTTTAAATGCCTATCGGTAACTATATCTGATAAGCCTATCAGCACCTATATCTGAAATACCTATCGGCACCTATTTTTGAAATGCCAATCTTTAAGTATATCTGAAATGCCTATCGGCACCTATATCTAAAATGCCTATCGGAACCTATTTTTGAAATGCCTATCGGAAACTACATCTGAAATGACTATCAGCACCTATATTTGAAATGCCTATCGGCAACCATATCTGAAATGCCTATCCACACCTATATTTGAAATACCTATCGGCTTCTATATCTAAAATGCCTATCGGCACCTATTTTTAAAATGCCAATCGGTAAGTATATCTGAAATGCCTATCGGCACCTATATCTAAAATGCCTATCGGAACCTATTTTTGAAATGCCTATCGGAAACTACATCTGAAATGACTATCAGCACCTATATTTGAAATGCCTATCGGCAACCATATCTGAAATGCCTATCCACACCTATAATTGAAATACCTATCGGCTTCTATGTTATATCTAAAATGCCTATCGGCACCTATTTTTAAAATGCCAATCGGCAACTACATCTGAAATGCCTATCGGCTTATATATCTGAAATGCCTATCGGCACCTATTTTTAAAATGCCAATCGACAACTATATCTGAAATGCCAATCGGCACCTATATCTGAAATGCCTATCGACACCTATTTTTAAAATGCCAATTGGCAACTATATCTGAAATGCCTATCGGCACCTATATCTGAAATGCTTATCGGTACCTATTTTTGAAATGCCTATCGGAAACTACATCTGAAATGATTATCAGCACTTATATTTGAAATGCCTATCGGCAACCATATCTGGAATGCCTATCGGCGCCTATATTTGATTTGCCTATCGGCTTCTATATCTAAAATGCCTATCGACACCTATTTTTAAAATGCCAATCGGCAACTATATCTGAAGTGCCTATCGGCACCTATATCTCAAATGCCTAGCGGCACCTATTTTTGAAATGCCTATCGAAAACTACATCTGAAATGCCTATCAGCATTTATATTTGAATTGCCTATCGGCAAACACATCTGAAATGCCTATCGGCACCTATATCTGAAATGCCCTACGGCATTTATATCTGAAATGCCGATCGACACCTATATTTGAAATGCCTATCGGCACCTATACTTTAAATGCCTATCGGCAACTATATCTGATATGCCTATCGGCACCTATATCTGAAATGCCTATCGGCACCTATTTTTGAAATGCCTATCGGAAACTACATCTAAAATGCCTATCGGCACCTATTTTTAAAATGCCAATCGGAAAGTATATCTGAAATGCCTATCGGCACCTATAATTGAAATGCCTATCGGAACCTATTTTTGAAATGCCTATCGGAAACAACATCTGAAATGACTATCAGCACCTATATTTGAAATGCCTATCGGCAACCATATCTGAAATGCCTATCCACACCTGTATTTGAAATACCTATCGGCTTCTATATCTAAAATGCCTATAGGCATCTATTTTTAAAATGCAAATCGGCAACTATATCTGAAATGCCTATAGGCACCTATATCTGAAATGCCTATCGGCACCAACTTTTGAAATGCCTATCGGAAACTCCATCTGAAATGCCTATAAGCACCTATATTTGAAATGCCTATCGGCAACCATATCTGGAATGCCTATCGGCACCTATATTTGAAATGCCTATCGGGTTCTATATCTGAAATGCCTATCGACACCTATTTTTAAAATGCCAATTGGCAACTATATCTGAAATGCCTATCGGCACCTATATCTGAAATGCCTATCGATACCTATTTTTTAAATGCCTATCGGAAACTACATCTGAAATGATTATCAGCACTTATATTCGAAATGCCTATCGGCAACCATATCTGGAATGCCTATCGGCACCTATATTTGAAATGCCTATCGGCTTCTATATCTGAAATGCCTTTTGGCACCTATTTTTAAAATACCAATCGGCAACTATATCTGAAATGCCTATCGGCACCTATATCTGAAATGCCTATCGGCATATATTTTTGAAATTCCTTTCGGAAACTATATCTGAAATGCCTATCTGCTCCTATATTTGAAATGCCTATCGGCAACCATATCTGAAATGCCTATCGACACCTATTTTTGAAATACCTATCGGCTTCTATATCTGAAATGCCTATCGGCACCTGTTTTTAAAATGCCAATCGGCAACTATATCTGAAATGCCTATCGGCACCTATATCCGAAATGCCTATCGGCATCAATTTTTGAAATCCCTATCGGAAACTACATCTGAAATGCCTATCAGCACCTATATTTGAAATGCTTATCGGCAACCATATCTGAAATGCCTATCGACACCTATATTTGAAATCCCTATCGGCTTCTATATCTGAAATGCCTATCGGCACCTATTTTTAAAAAGCCAATCGGCATTTATATCTGAAGTGCCTATCGGCACCTATATCTGAAATGCCTATCGGCATCTATTTTTGAAATGCCTATCGAAAACTACATCTGAAATGCCTATCAGCAACTATATTTGAAATGCCTATCGGCAACCAAATCAGAAATGCCTATCGGCACCTATATCTGAAATGCCGGCGACACCTATATTTGAAATGTCTATCGGCACTTTTATTTTAAATGCCTATCGGCAACTATATCTGATAAGCCTATCGGCACCTATATCTGAAATGCCTATCGGCACCTATTTTTGAAATGCCAATCTTTAGGTATATCTGAAATGCCTATCGGCACCTATATCTAAAATGCCTATCGGAACCTATTTTTGAAATGCCTATCGGAAACTACATCTGAAATGATTATCAGCACTTATATTTGAAATGCCTATCGGCAACCATATCTGGAATGCCTATCGGCGCCTATATTTGATTTGCCTATCGGCTTGTATATCTAAAATGCCTATCGACACCTATTTTTAAAATGCCAATCGGCAACTATATCTGAAGTGCCTATCGGCACCTATATCTCAAATGCCTAGCGGCACCTATTTTTGAAATGCCTATCGAAAACTACATCTGAAATGCCTATCAGCATTTATATTTGAAATGCCTATCGACAACCACATCAGAAATGCCTATCGGCACCTATATCTGAAATGCCATTCGGCATTTATATCTGAAAAGCCGATCGACACCTATATTTGAAATGCCTATCGGCACATATATTTTAAATGCCTATCGGCAACTATATCTGATATGCCTATCGGCACCTATATCTGAAATGCCTATCGGCACCTATTTTTGAAATGCCTATCGGAAACTACATCTAAAATGCCTATCGGCACCTATTTTTAAAATGCCAATCGGTAAGTATATCTGAAATGCCTATCGGAACCTATTTTTGAAATGCCTATCGGAAACTACATCTGAAATGACTATCAGCACCTATATTTGAAATGCCTATCGGCAACCATATCTGAAATGCCTATCCACACCTATATTTGAAATCCCTATCGGCTTCTATATCTGAAATGCCTATCGGCACCTATTTTTAAAATGCCAATCGGCAACTATATCTGAAATGCCTATCGGCACCTATATCTGAAATGCCTATCGGCACCTATTTTTGAAATGCCTATCGGAAACTACATCTGAAATGCCTATCAGCACCTATATTTGAAATGCCCATCAGCAACCATATCTGGAATGCCTATCGGCGCCTATATTTGAAATGCCTATCGGCTTCTATATCTGAAATGTCTATCGGCACCTATTTTTAAAATGCCAATCGGCATTTATATCTGAAGTGCCTATCGGCACCTATATCTGAAATGCCTATCGTCACCTATTTTTGAAATGCCTATCGAAAACTACATCTGAAATGCCTATCAGCACCTATATTTGAAATGCCTATCGGCAACCACATCAGAAATGCCTATCGGCACCTATATCTGAAATGCCTTTCGGCATTTATATCTGAAATGCCGATCGACACTTATATTTGAAATGCCTATCGGCGCTTTTATTTTAAATGCCTATCGGTAACTATATCTGATAAGCCTATCAGCACCTATATCTGAAATGCCTATCGGCACCTATTTTTGAAATGCCAATCTTTAAGTATATCTGAAATGCCTATCGGCACCTATATCTAAAATGCCTATCGGAACCTATTTTTGAAATGCCTATCGGAAACTACATCTGAAATGACTATCAGCACCTATATTTGAAATGCCTATCGGCAACCATATCTAAAATGCCTATCCACACCTATATTTGAAATACCTATCGGCTTCTATATCTAAAATGCCTATCGGCACCTATTTTTAAAATGCCAATCGGTAAGTATATCTGAAATGCCTATCGGCACCTATATCTAAAATGCCTATCGGAACCTATTTTTGAAATGCCTATCGGAAACTACATCTGAAATGACTATCAGCACCTATATTTGAAATGCCTATCGGCAACCATATCTGAAATGCCTATCCACACCTATAATTGAAATACCTATCGGCTTCTATGTTATATCTAAAATGCCTATCGGCACCTATTTTTAAAATGCCAATCGGCAACTACATCTGAAATGCCTATCGGCTTATATATCTGAAATGCCTATCGGCACCTATTTTTAAAATGCCAATCGACAACTATATCTGAAATGCCAATCGGCACCTATATCTGAAATGCCTATCGACACCTATTTTTAAAATGCCAATAGGCAACTATATCTGAAATGCCTATCGGCACCTATATCTGAAATGCTTATCGGTACCTATTTTTGAAATGCCTATCGGAAACTACATCTGAAATGATTATCAGCACTTATATTTGAAATGCCTATCGGCAACCATATCTGGAATGCCTATCGGCGCCTATATTTGATTTGCCTATCGGCTTCTATATCTAAAATGCCTATCGACACCTATTTTTAAAATGCCAATCGGCAACTATATCTGAAGTGCCTATCGGCACCTATATCTCAAATGCCTAGCGGCACCTATTTTTGAAATGCCTATCGAAAACTACATCTGAAATGCCTATCAGCATTTATATTTGAATTGCCTATCGGCAACCACATCAGAAATGCCTATCGGCACCTATATCTGAAATGCCCTACGGCATTTATATCTGAAATGCCGATCGACACCTATATTTGAAATGCCTATCGGCACCTATACTTTAAATGCCTATCGGCAACTATATCTGATATGCCTATCGGCACCTATATCTGAAATGCCTATCGGCACCTATTTTTGAAATGCCTATCGGAAACTACATCTAAAATGCCTATCGGCACCTATTTTTAAAATGCCAATCGGAAAGTATATCTGAAATGCCTATCGGCACCTATAATTGAAATGCCTATCGGAACCTATTTTTGAAATGCCTATCGGAAACAACATCTGAAATGACTATCAGCACCTATATTTGAAATGCCTATCGGCAACCATATCTGAAATGCCTATCCACACCTGTATTTGAAATACCTATCGGCTTCTATATCTAAAATGCCTATAGGCATCTATTTTTAAAATGCAAATCGGCAACTATATCTGAAATGCCTATAGGCACCTATATCTGAAATGCCTATCGGCACCAACTTTTGAAATGCCTATCGGAAACTCCATCTGAAATGCCTATAAGCACCTATATTTGAAATGCCTATCGGCAACCATATCTGGAATGCCTATCGGCACCTATATTTGAAATGCCTATCGGGTTCTATATCTGAAATGCCTATCGACACCTATTTTTAAAATGCCAATTGGCAACTATATCTGAAATGCCTATCGGCACCTATATCTGAAATGCCTATCGATACCTATTTTTTAAATGCCTATCGGAAACTACATCTGAAATGATTATCAGCACTTATATTCGAAATGCCTATCGGCAACCATATCTGGAATGCCTATCGGCACCTATATTTGAAATGCCTATCGGCTTCTATATCTGAAATGCCTTTTGGCACCTATTTTTAAAATACCAATCGGCAACTATATCTGAAATGCCTATCGGCACCTATATCTGAAATGCCTATCGGCATATATTTTTGAAATTCCTTTCGGAAACTATATCTGAAATGCCTATCTGCTCCTATATTTGAAATGCCTATCGGCAACCATATCTGAAATGCCTATCGACACCTATTTTTGAAATACCTATCGGCTTCTATATCTGAAATGCCTATCGGCACCTGTTTTTAAAATGCCAATCGGCAACTATATCTGAAATGCCTATCGGCACCTATATCCGAAATGCCTATCGGCATCAATTTTTGAAATCCCTATCGGGAAACTACATCTGAAATGCCTATCAGCACCTATATTTGAAATGCTTATCGGCAACCATATCTGAAATGCC
>JAVRKA010000830.1:0-47471 GCA_034508555.1 Venustoraphidia nigricollis | reverse complement strand
GTTGCCGATAGGCATTTCAAATATAGGTGCTGATAGGCATTTTAGATGTAGTTTCCGATAGGCATTTCAAAAATAGGTGTCGATAGGCATTTCAGATATAGGTGTCGATAGGCATTTCAGATATAGGTGTCGATAGGCATTTCAGATATAGGTGTCGATAGGCATTTCAGATATAGGTGTCGATAGGCATTTCAGATATAGGTGTCGATAGGCATTTCTGATATAGGTGTCGATAGGCATTTCAGATATAGGTGTCGATAGGCATTTCAGATATAGGTGCCGATAGGCATTTCAGATATAGTTGCCGATTGGCATTTTAAAAATAGGTGCCGATAGTCATTTCAGATATAGAAGCCGATAGGCATTTCAAATATAGGTGCCGATAGGCATTCCAGATATGGTTGCCGATTAGCATTTCAAATATAGGTGCTGATAGGCATTTTAGATGTAGTTTCCGATAGGCATTTCAAAAATAGGTGTCGATAGGCATTTCAGATATAGGTGTCGATAGGCATTTCAGATATAGGTGTCGATAGGCATTTCAGATATAGGTGTCGATAGGCATTTCAGATATAGGTGCCGATAGGCATTTCAGATATAGTTGCCGATTAGCATTTTAAAAATAGGTGCCGATAGGCATTTCAGATATAGAAGCCGATAGGCATTTCAAATATAGGTGCCGATAGGCATTACAGATATGGTTGCCGATAGGCATTTCAAATATAGGTGCTGATAGGCATTTCAGATGTAGTTTTTGATAGGCATTTCAAAAATAGGTGTCGATAGGCATTTCAGATATAGGTGTCGATAGGCATTTCAGATATAGGTGTCGATAGGCATTTCAGATATAGGTGTCGATAGGCATTTCAGATATAGGTGTCGATAGGCATTTCAGATATAGGTGTCGATAGGCATTTCAGATATAGGTGTCGATAGGCATTTCAGATATAGGTGTCGATAGGCATTTCAGATATAGGTGTCGATAGGCATTTCAGATATAGGTGCCGATAGGCATTATAGATATAGTTGCCGATTGGCATTTTAAAAATAGGTGCCGATAGGCATTTCAGATATAGAAGCCGATAGGCATTTCAAATATAGGTGCCGATAGGCATTCCAGATATGGTTGCCGATAGTAATTTCAAATATAAGTGCTGATAGGCATTTCAGATGTAGTTTCCGATAGGCATTTCAAAAATAGGTGTCGATAGGCATTTCAGATATAGGTGTCGATAGGCATTTCAGATATAGGTGTCGATAGGCATTTCAGATATAGGTGTCGATAGGCATTTCAGATATAGGTGTCGATAGGCATTTCAGATATAGGTGTCGATAGGCATTTCAGATATAGGTGTCGATAGGCATTTCAGATATAGGTGTCGATAGGCATTTCAGATATAGGTGCCGATAGGCATTTCAGATATAGTTGCCGATTGGCATTTTAAAAATAGGTGCCGATAGTCATTTCAGATATAGAAGCCGATAGGCATTTCAAATATAGGTGCCGATAGGCATTCCAGATATGGTTGCCGATGTAGTTTCCGATAGGCATGTAGTATTTATTACAAATCAATAAATATAGACTGAATTTTATTATTTGTTATTCGTTCTATTTTACAAATCAAACTGAAAACTTTTTCTCTACAAATTTTTAACACAAAAATTTTTGTTACATAATTATTAAAAATTAATTATTTAATCCTGTAAAGAAATATTTACAACGTTTACATGCTGTTGGCTGAAGTCGCCACAATACTCCCCCGCCAGTTTTGTCATTCTGTAGGGATAGTAAAGCGTACCTTCTTCTTCACCCTAGCTTGAGGATGATCCGTAGCCTCATCTTCAAACAGAGCTGGTTTTAATCTGTTGATAGAAATATTCGTGTTCTTTCCTTTGATGCGGACTGTGAAAAATTTATCTTGGCGTTTGATGACGGGAAATGGTCCTTCGTATGGTGGTTGAAGTGGACGGCGTACCGCATCTTGTCGAACGAATACATGGGTACTATGTCTTAAATCTTTGTGTATGAATACTTTCTGTGTTCTGTGGCACGATCCTGGTTTTGGTTTCAGTTGATCCATTTGTGTCCTTAAACGCTCTGCGAGTGTGGCGGCGTCCTCAGTGGGTCCTTTGTTGTCGTTAAAAAATTGTCCTGGAATTCTTAAGGTCGTTCCGTACACTAATTCTGCTGCACTCGTTTTGATGCTTTCTTTGAATGCGACTCTTAGGCCCAGCAGTACAGAGGGTAAAGCTTCCGTCCAACGTGGTTCGTGACACATTAATGCGGTTTTCAATGAACGGTGAAACCGTTCAACCATACCATTGGCCTCGGGGTGATAGGCTGTTGTTCGGGCATGTTTGATGCCCAACATTTTTTCCAGCGATGAAAATAAGTTTGATTCAAATTGTTTCCCTTGGTCGGTAGTAATTTTTGCAGGTGTTCCAAATCGCGCAATCCATGTCGTGTAAAGTGCTTTTGCGACCGTTTCGGCGTTGATATCCGATATTGGAATAGCTTCAGGCCACCTTGAAAAGCGATCGATGCACGTTAGGATGTAACGGAATCCTTCCGATGGGGGCAGTGGTCCGACAATGTCTACATGGACGTGTTCAAAACGTTGATTTGGCGTTTCAAACACTCCTAGTGGACTGACAGTGTGTTTAAATATTTTTGCACGTTGACATTTGTTGCATTGTCTGCTCCAGCGTGCGCAGTCTGTGTTTATATTTGGCCATACGAATCGTTGCCGAATGAGTTTTGATGTGGCACGAATGCCCGGATGTGAGAGTCCATGAAGTGCTAAAAAAACATTTTTTCGGTGTGATTTTGGTATGTATGGTCTGATTGTACCACTTGACGTGTCGCAATATAGATGTTGTTGTGAATTAGGTAGCGGCATTCGTTGTAATTTTAGTACTGTATTTGTTTTCAGTAGATTCAATAATTCGGTATCTGTTGTTTGTGTCCGTGCGATTTCTTCGTAATCGATTGGCGTGGACGCAGTAATTGTATCTACCCGCGAGAGAGCGTCTGCGACAATATTTTCATCTCCTTTAACGTGGCGGATGTCCGTGCTGAATTGTGCAATGAAATGAAGATAACGTTGTTGTCGCGGTGTACATTTATCCGCTTTCTGTTGGAATGCGTATGTAATAGGCTTGTGATCCGTGTAAATGCTGAAATCACGCCCTTCGACCCAGTGCTTGAAATGTTTGATAGCTTCATATATAGCCAAGAGTTCTCGGTCATATGCGCTATATCGTTGTTGAGTTGGTGTTAATTTCCGTGAAAAAAATGCTATAGGTGTAAGCTGTCCGTCGCTGAGCTGGTCAAGAGCGGCGCCAATGGCTGCTTCTGATGCGTCGGTTTTTAGTACGAGTTGAGCGTTATTTTTTGGATAAACTAGCGTGCAAGCGTTGGCCAAACTTTGTTTGCACTTTTCGAAAGCTTCATCTGTGTCTGTAGTCCAGTGTATTGGTCGTTGATCTCGTTTACGAGCACCCTTAATCAATTCTAGGAGTGGTACTTGAATTTTTGAAGCATTTGGTATGAAGCGATGGTAGAAATTCAGCATTTGCAGAAATCTTCGCAGCTCACATAATTTGTTTGGCTTTTTGTAATCGAGTATTGCTTTTACTTTATTCGTTAGTGGTTTAATACCATCTTTGGTTATGCGTGTGCCCAAAAAATCTACCTCCGACTGACCAAACACGCATTTCTCGATGTTGAGAGTTATACCATACAACTGTAGACGTTTGAAAAGAGCTTCGAGGTGTTGTTTATGTAGAGCTATGCTTTCCGATGCTATCAATATGTCATCAATATATGCAAAAGTGAAGTCGAATTCCCGTAGAACTTCATCGATGAATCGTTGAAATGACTGAGCTGCGTTGCGTAGTCCGAAAGTCATTCTTACAAATTCGAATAGACCGAATGGCGTCGTGACTGCTGTTTTCGGTATGTCATTTGGTTCTACTGGAATGTGATGGTACGCTCTTTTCAAATCAATTGTTGAAAAAATAATTTTACCTTCGAGTAGCTGGGTTACGTCTTGTATGTGGGGTACTGGATATCTGTCTGGAGTTGTGACCGCGTTGAGTCGTCTGTAGTCTCCGCACACTCTCCATTCACCATTCTTTTTTGGTGTTAAGTGAATCGGGCTTGCCCAGGGGCTGGTTGAGCGACGACAAATGCCTTGCTGTAGCATAAACTCGAATTCTCTTTTTGCAGCTTTCAACCGATCTGGTGCTAATCGTCGAGGTTTTTCGTGTACTGGAGGACCTGTTGTTACGATGTGATGAGTAACGTTGTGATTTGTCTCTGTGATAGACTCTGGTTGAGTCAGTCGTGGATATTTTTTTAAGATGGCGGAAATCGGGTTGTCTTGTTGATCTGTTCTTGGGAACGTTGGAACTTCCGTAGCAATTTGTGTTATCGTGTGTCGCCGAGTTGACCTGTTCATTAGTAGTCGACGTTCTTTAAGGTCTACTAACAATCCATAATGACTGAGAAAATCGGCGCCGATTATCGGTTTTGCAATGTTTGCAATTATAAAACGCCATTTGAATTTTCGGTGTAAGCCAATGTCGATCGATAGTAGTGTATCTCCGTACGTTTGTATATTTGAACCATTTGCTGCGAAGAGAAAACCTTGTGGCGCATGATGTGCGCGTGTAGGTTTTACTGGAACAATGGAGACGTCGGCGCCGGTGTCAATGAGGAATGTCATATTTGATAGTTGGTCGTTGACGAATAGGCGGCATGTATTTTTCCCGTCGTGTGCCGCTTCCAGCGACGGTCTATCTAGTTTTCCGATTGATGAGCAGATATTGATGCTGAATATGAGCATGGCTGTTTGCATTTGATAGCCTTATCCCCGAACTTGAGGTGATAATAGCAAAGGGCAGATTGACGACTGTCAGGAGATCTACTTGACGAACGTCCACGACGACGTGATGGAGATCTGTTGAGTCGGTGGGTGGTCAGCGTTTTGACCTGTTCAGTTAAGTCGGCGATTTTCTCCTCTAATTTCATTAATTTGTTTGTTTCAGACGTGGATCTTGAAGTAACCGCGTAGGTTTCATCTCGTTTCACGATTTCCGATACCTTATCAGCTATTGTAGCCAGCTGTTCAGCGTTTAGAGTTGATTCGCTGGGTGCTACTATCGCGCGGATAGATGTAGGTAGTCGTTGGAGCCATAGCGTTTTTAACAAATCGTTACTGATGCGTTCGGCAGCCAGATTTTTCATGTCGTGTAGTATCTGACTTGGACGTTTGTCTGTTGCTTGATAGTCAGTGAACAATCTTTTTAGACGAGTTTCTTCCGATTCAGTGAATTCATGAATTAGCTGTTTCTTGATTTCGTTGTATTTACCTGTGGCAGGTGGTTGTAATATAATGTTGGCCACTCTTTCTATGATGTCACTGTCTAATGCTGCTACGATACTGTTGAATTTCGTGTCGTCTGATGTGATGTTAGTGATTAGAAATTGCGCTTCCATTTGACAAAACCATATTGCTGGGTTTGCTCTCCAAAATGGTGGCGGGCGAATTGCTACCCGCGCTATTTCAGTTGGTTGATTTACGTTTTCATTTTGTGGCGCGTTATCTATAGGATTAAGATTACCCAGTGGTTCCATGATGCGTAGTTCGAAATGCTTTAGTTCACTTAAACGTCGGGGTCACCAGTGTAGTATTTATTACAAATCAATAAATATAGACTGAATTTTATTATTTGTTATTCGTTCTATTTTACAAATCAAACTGAAAACTTTTTCTCTACAAATTTTTAACACAAAAATTTTTGTTACATAATTATTAAAAATTAATTATTTAATCCTGTAAAGAAATATTTACAACGTTTACATGCTGTTGGCTGAAGTCGCCACAGGCATTTCAAAAATAGGTGTCGATAGGCATTTCAGATATAGGTGTCGATAGGCATTTCAGATATAGGTGTCGATAGGCATTTCAAATATAGGTGTCGATAGGCATTTCAGATATAGGTGTCGATAGGCATTTCAGATATAGGTGTCGATAGGCATTTCAGATATAGGTGTCGATAGGCATTTCAGATATAGGTGTCGATAGGCATTTCAGATATAGGTGTCGATAGGCATTTCAGATATAGGTGCCGATAGGCATTTCAGATATAGTTGCCGATTGGCATTTTAAAAATAGGTGCCGATAGGCATTTCAAATATAGGTGCCGATAGGCATTCCAGATATGGTCGCCGATAGGCATTTCAAATATAGGTGCTGATAGGCATTTCAGATGTAGTTTCCGATAGGCATTTCAAAAATAGGTGTCGATAGGCATTTCAGATATAGGTGTCGATAGGCATTTCAGATATAGATGTCGATAGGCATTTCAGATATAGGTGTCGATAGGCATTTCAGATATAGGTGTCGATAGGCATTTCAGATATAGGTGCCGATAGGCATTTCAGATATAGTTGCCGATTGGCATTTTAAAAATAGGTACCGATAGGCATTTCAGATATAGAAGCCGATAGGCATTTCAAATATAGGTGCCGATAGGCATTCCAGATATGGTTGCCGATAGGCATTTCAAATATAGGTGCTGATAGGCATTTCAGATGTAGTTTCCGATAGGCATTTCAAAAATAGGTGTCGATAGGCATTTCAGATATAGGTGTCGATAGGCATTTCAGATATAGGTGTCGATAGGCATTTCAGATATAGGTGTCGATAGGCATTTCAGATATAGGTGTCGATAGGCATTTCAGATATAGGTGTCGATAGGCATTTCAGATATAGGTGTCGATAGGCATTTCAGATATAGGTGTCGATAGGCATTTCAGATATAGGTGCCGATAGGCATTTCAGATATAGTTGCCGATTAGCATTTTAAAAATAGGTGCCGATAGGCATTTCAGATATAGAAGCCGATAGGCATTTCAAATATAGGTGCCGATAGGTATTCCAGATATGGTTGCCAATAGGCATTTCAAATATATGTGCTGATAGGCATTTCAGATGTAGTTTCCGATAGGCATTTCAAAAATAGGTGTCGATAGGCATTTCAGATATAGGTGTCGATAGGCATTTTAGATATGGGTGTCGATAGGCATTTCAGATATAGGTGTCGATAGGCATTTCAGAAATAGGTGTCGATAGGCATTTCAGATATAGGTGTCGATAGGCATTTCAGATATAGGTGTCGATAGGCATTTCAGATATAGGTGTCGATAGGCATTTCAGATATAGGTGCCGATAGGCATTTCAGATATAGTTGCCGATTGGCATTTTAAAAATAGGTGCCGATAGACATTTCAGATATAGAAGCCGATAGGCATTTCAAATATAGGTGCCGATAGGCATTCCAGATATGGTTGCCGATAGGCATTTCAAATATAGGTGCTGATAGGCATTTCAGATGTAGTTTCCGATAGGCATTTCAAAAATAGGTGTCGATAGGCATTTCAGATATAGGTGTCGATAGGCATTTCAGATATAGGTGTCGATAGGCATTTCAGATATAGGTGTCGATAGGCATTTCAGATATAGGTGTCGATAGGCATTTCAGATATAGGTGTCGATAGGCATTTCAGATATAGGTGTCGATAGGCATTTCAGATATAGGTGCCGATAGGCATTTCAGATATAGTTGCCGATTGGCATTTTAAAAATAGGTGCCGATAGGCATTTCAAATATAGGTGCCGATAGGCATTCCAGATATGGTCGCCGATAGGCATTTCAAATATAGGTGCTGATAGGCATTTCAGATGTGGTTTCCGATAGGCATTTCAAAAATAGGTGTCGATAGGCATTTCAGATATAGGTGTCGATAGGCATTTCAGATATAGATGTCGATAGGCATTTCAGATATAGGTGTCGATAGGCATTTCAGATATAGGTGTCGATAGGCATTTCAGATATAGGTGCCGATAGGCATTTCAGATATAGTTGCCGATTGGCATTTTAAAAATAGGTACCGATAGGCATTTCAGATATAGAAGCCGATAGGCATTTCAAATATAGGTGCCGATAGGCATTCCAGATATGGTTGCCGATAGGCATTTCAAATATAGGTGCTGATAGGCATTTCAGATGTAGTTTCCGATAGGCATTTCAAAAATAGGTGTCGATAGGCATTTCAGATATAGGTGTCGATAGGCATTTCAGATATAGGTGTCGATAGGCATTTCAGATATAGGTGTCGATAGGCATTTCAGATATAGGTGTCGATAGGCATTTCAGATATAGGTGTCGATAGGCATTTCAGATATAGGTGCCGATAGGCATTTCAGATATAGTTGCCGATTGGCATTTTAAAAATAGGTGCCGATAGACATTTCAGATATAGAAGCCGATAGGCATTTCAAATATAGGTGCCGATAGGCATTCCAGATATGGTTGCCGATAGGCATTTCAAATATAGGTGCTGATAGGCATTTCAGATGTAGTTTCCGATAGGCATTTCAAAAATAGGTGTCGATAGGCATTTCAGATATAGGTGTCGATAGGCATTTCAGATATAGGTGTCGATAGGCATTTCAGATATAGGTGTCGATAGGCATTTCAGATATAGGTGTCGATAGGCATTTCAGATATAGGTGTCGATAGGCATTTCAGATATAGGTGTCGATATGCATTTCAGATATAGGTGTCGATAGGCATTTCAGATATAGGTGTCGATAGGCATTTCAGATATAGGTGCCGATAGGCATTTCAGATATAGGTGCCGATAGGCATTTCAGATATAGTTGCCGATTGGCATTTTAAAAATAGGTGCCGATAGGCATTTCAGATATAGAAGCCGATAGGCATCTCAAATATAGGTGCCGATAGGCATTCCAGATATGGTTGCCGATAGGCATTTCAAATATAGGTGCTGATAGGCATTTCAGATGTAGTTTCCGATAGGCATTTCAAAAATAGGTGTCGATAGGCATTTCAGATATAGGTGTCGATAGGCATTTCAGATATAGGTGTCGATAGGCATTTCAGATATAGGTGTCGATAGGCATTTCAGATATAGGTGTCGATAGGCATTTCAGATATAGGTGTCGATAGGCATTTCAGATATAGGTGTCGATAGGCATTTCAGATATAGGTGTCGATAGGCATTTCAGATATAGGTGCCGATAGGCATTTCAGATATAGTTGCCGATTAGCATTTTAAAAATAGGTGCCGATAGGCATTTCAGATATAGAAGCCGATAGGCATTTCAAATATAGGTGCCGATAGGCATTCCAGATATTGTTGCCGATAGGCATTTCAAATATAGGTGCTGATAGGCATTTCAGATGTAGTTTCCGATAGGCATTTCAAAAATAGGTGTCGATAGGCATTTCAGATATAGGTGTCGATAGGCATTTCAGATATAGGTGTCGATAGGCATTTCAGATATAGGTGTCGATAGGCATTTCAGATATAGGTGTCGATAGGCATTTCAGATATAGGTGTCGATAGGCATTTCAGATATAGGTGTCGATAGGCATTTCAGATATAGGTGTCGATAGGCATTTCAGATATAGGTGCCGATAGGCATTTTAGATATAGTTTTCCGATTGGCATTTTAAAAATAGGTGCCGATAGTCATTTCAGATATAGAAGCCGATAGGCATTTCAAAGATAGGTGCCGATAGGCATTCCAGATATGGTTGCCGATTAGCATTTCAAATATAGGTGCTGATAGGCATTTCAGATGTAGTTTCCGATAGGCATTTCAAAAATAGGTGTCGATAGGCATTTCAGATATAGGTGTCGATAGGCATTTCAGATATAGGTGTCGATAGGCATTTCAGATATAGGTGTCGATAGGCATTTCAGATATAGGTGTCGATAGGCATTTCAGATATAGGTGTCGATAGGCATTTCAGATATAGCTGTCGATAGGCATTTCAGATATAGGTGTCGATAGGCATCTCAGATATAGGTGGCGATAGGCATTTCAGATATAGGTGCCGATAGGCATTTCAGATATAGTTGCCGATTGGCATTTTAAAAATAGGTGCCGATAGGCATTTCAGATATAGAAGCCGATAGGCATTTCAAATATAGGTGCCGATAGGCATTCCAGATATGGTTGCCGATAGGCATTTCAAATATAGGTGCTGATAGGCATTTCAGATGTAGTTTCCGATAGGCATTTCAAAAATAGGTGTCGATAGGCATTTCAGATATAGGTGTCGATAGGCATTTCAGATATAGGTGTCGATAGGCATTTCAGATATAGGTGTCGATAGGCATTTCAGATATAGGTGTCGATAGGCATTTCAGATATAGGTGTCGATAGGCATTTCAGATATAGGTGTCGATAGGCATTTCAGATATAGGTGCCGATAGGCATTTCAGATATAGTTGCCGATTGGCATTTTAAAAATAGGTGCCGATAGGCATTTCAGATATAGAAGCCGATAGGCATTTCAAATATAGGTAACGATAGGCATTCCAGATATGGTTGCCGATAGGCATTTCAAATATAGGTGCTGATAGGCATTTCAGATGTAGTTTCCGATAGGCATTTCAAAAATAGGTGTCGATAGGCATTTCAGATATAGGTGTCGATAGGCATTTCAGATATAGGTGTCGATAGGCATTTCAGATATAGGTGTCGATAGGCATTTCAGATATAGGTGTCGATAGGCATTTCAGATATAGGTGTCGATAGGCATTTCAGATATAGGTGTCGATAGGCATTTCAGATATAGGTGTCGATAGGCATTTCAGATATAGGTGCCGATAGGCATTTCAGATATAGTTGCCGATTAGCATTTTAAAAATAGGTGCCGATAGGCATTTCAGATATAGAAGCCGATAGGCATTTCAAATATAGGTGCCGATAGGTATTCCAGATATGGTTGCCGATAGGCATTTCAAATATATGTGCTGATAGGCATTTCAGATGTAGTTTCCGATAGGCATTTCAAAAATAGGTGTCGATAGGCATTTCAGATATAGGTGTCGATAGGCATTTTAGATATGGGTGTCGATAGGCATTTCAGATATAGGTGTCGATAGGCATTTCAGATATAGGTGTCGATAGGCATTTCAGATATAGGTGTCGATAGGCATTTCAGATATAGGTGTCGATAGGCATTTCAGATATAGGTGTCGATAGGCATTTCAGATATAGGTGCCGATAGGCATTTCAGATATAGTTGCCGATTGGCATTTTAAAAATAGGTGCCGATAGACATTTCAGATATAGAAGCCGATAGGCATTTCAAATATAGGTGCCGATAGGCATTCCAGATATGGTTGCCGATAGGCATTTCAAATATAGGTGCTGATAGGCATTTCAGATGTAGTTTCCGATAGGCATTTCAAAAATAGGTGTCGATAGGCATTTCAGATATAGGTGTCGATAGGCATTTCAGATATAGGTGTCGATAGGCATTTCAGATATAGGTGTCGATAGGCATTTCAGATATAGGTGTCGATAGGCATTTCAGATATAGGTGTCGATAGGCATTTCAGATATAGGTGTCGATAGGCATTTCAGATATAGGTGTCGATAGGCATTTCAGATATAGGTGCCGATAGGCATTTCAGATATAGGTGCCGATAGGCATTTCAGATATAGTTGCCGATTGGCATTTTAAAAATAGGTGCCGATAGGCATTTTAGATATAGGTGTCGATAGGCATTTCAGATATAGGTGTCGATAGGCATTTCAGATATAGGTGTCGATAGGCATTTCAGATATAGGTGTCGATAGGCATTTCAGATATAGGTGTCGATAGGCTTTTCAGATATAGGTGTCGATAGGCATTTCAGATATAGGTGTCGATAGGCATTTCAGATATAGGTGTCGATAGGCATTTCAGATATAGGTGTCGATAGGCATTTCAGATATAGGTGCCGATAGGCATTTCAGATATAGTTGCCGATTGGCATTTTAAAAATAAGTGCCGATAGTCATTTCAGATATAGAAGCCGATAGGCATTTCAAATATAGGTGCCGATAGGCATTCCAGATATGGTTGCCGATTAGCATTTCAAATATAGGTGCTGATAGGCATTTCAGATGTAGTTTCCGATAGGCATTTCAAAAATAGGTGTCGATAGGCATTTCAGATATAGGTGTCGATAGGCATTTCAGATATAGGTGTCGATAGGCATTTCAGATATAGGTGTCGATAGGCATTTCAGATATAGGTGTCGATAGGCATTTCAGATATAGGTGTCGATAGGCATTTCAGATATAGGTGTCGATAGGCATTTCAGATATAGGTGTCGATAGGCATTTCAGATATAGGTGCCGATAGGCATTTCAGATATAGTTGCCGATTGGCATTTTAAAAATAGGTGCCGATAGACATTTCAGATATAGAAGCCGATAGGCATTTCAAATATAGGTGCCGATAGGCATTCCAGATATGGTTTTTGATAGGCATTTCAAATATAGGTGCTGATAGGCATTTCAGATGTAGTTTCCGATAGGCATTTCAAAAATAGGTGTCGATAGGCATTTCAGATATAGGTGTCGATAGGCATTTCAGATATAGGTGTCGATAGGCATTTCAGATATAGGTGTCGATAGGCATTTCAGATATAGGTGTCGTTATGCATTTCAGATATAGGTGTCGATTGGCATTTCAGATATAGGTGTCGATAGGCATTTCAGATATAGGTGTCGATAGGCATTTCAGATATAGGTGCCGATAGGCATTTCAGATATAGGTGCCGATAGGCATTTCAGATATAGTTGCCGATTGGCATTTTAAAAATAGGTGCCGATAGGCATTTCAGATATAGAAGCCGATAGGCATCTCAAATATAGGTGCCGATAGGCATTCCAGATATGGTTGCCGATAGGCATTTCAAATATAGGTGCTGATAGGCATTTCAGATGTAGTTTCCGATAGGCATTTCATAAATAGGTGTCGATAGGCATTTCAGATATAGGTGTCGATAGGCATTTCAGATATAGGTGCCGATAGGCATTTCAGATATAGTTGCCGATTGGCATTTTAAAAATAGGTGCCGATAGGCATTTCAGATATAGAAGCCGATAGGCATTTCAAATATAGGTGCCGATAGGCATTCCAGATATGGTTGCCGATAAGCATTTCAAATATAGTTGCCGATAGGCATTTCAGATATAGTTGCCGATTGGCATTTTAAAAATAGGTGCCGATAGGCATTTCAGATATAGAAGCCGATAGGCATTTCAAATATAGGTGCCGATAGGCATTCCAGATATTGTTGCCGATAGGCATTTCAAATATAGGTGCTGATAGGCATTTCAGATGTAGTTTTCGATAGGCATTTCAAAAATAGGTGTCGATAGGCATTTCAGATATAGGTGTCGATAGGCATTTCAGATATAGGTGTCGATAGGCATTTCAGATATAGGTGTCGATAGGCATTTCAGATATAGGTGTCGATAGGCATTTCAGATATAGGTGTCGATAGGCATTTCAGATATAGGTGTCGATAGGCATTTCAGATATAGGTGTCGATAGGCATTTCAGATATAGGTGCCGATAGGCATTTCAGATATAGTTGCCGATTGGAATTTTAAAAATAGGTGCCGATAGTCATTTCAGATATAGAAGCCGATAGGCATTTCAAATATAGGTGCCGATAGGCATTCCAGATATGGTTGCCGATTAGCATTTCAAATATAGGTGCTGATAGGCATTTCAGATGTAGTTTCCGATAGGCATTTCAAAAATAGGTGTCGATAGGCATTTCAGATATAGGTGTCGATAGGCATTTCAGATATAGGTGTCGATAGGCATTTCAGATATAGGTGTCGATAGGCATTTCAGATATAGGTGTCGATAGGCATTTCAGATATAGGTGTCGATAGGCATTTCAGATATAGGTGTCGATAGGCATTTCAGATATAGGTGTCGATAGGCATTTCAGATATAGGTGTCGATAGGCATTTCAGATATAGGTGCCGATAGGCATTTCAGATATAGTTGCCGATTGGCATTTTAAAAATAGGTGCCGATAGGCATTTCAGATGTAGGTGTCGATAGGCATTTCAGATATAGGTGTCGATAGGCATTTCAGATATAGGTGTCGATAGGCATTTCAGATATAGGTGTCGATAGGCATTTTAGATATAGGTGTCGATAGGCATTTCAGATATAGGTGTCGATAGGCATTTCAGATATAGGTGCCGATAGGCATTTCAGATATAGTTGCCGATTGGCATTTTAAAAATAGGTGCCGATAGGCATTTCAGATATAAAAGCCGATAGGCATTTCAAATATAGGTAACGATAGGCATTCCAGATATGGTTGCCGATAGGCATTTCAAATATAGGTGCTGATAGGCATTTCAGATGTAGTTTCCGATAGGCATTTCAAAAATAGGTGTCGATAGGCATTTCAGATATAGGTGTCGATAGGCATTTCAGATATAGGTGTCGATAGGCATTTCAGATATAGGTGTCGATAGGCATTTCAGATATAGGTGTCGATAGGCATTTCAGATATAGGTGTCGATAGGCATTTCAGATATAGGTGTCGATAGGCATTTCAGATATAGGTGTCGATAGGCATTTCAGATATAGGTGCCGATAGGCATTTCAGATATAGTTGCCGATTGGCATTTTAAAAATAGGTGCCGATAGGCATTTCAGATATAGAAGCCGATAGGCATTTCAAATATAGGTGCCGATAGGCATTCCAGATATTGTTGCCGATAGGCATTTCAAATATAGGTGCTGATAGGCATTTTAGATGTAGTTTCCGATAGGCATTTCAAAAATAGGTGTCGATAGGCATTTCAGATATAGGTGTCGATAGGCATTTCAGATATAGGTGTCGATAGGCATTTCAGATATAGGTGTCGATAGGCATTTCAGATATAGGTGTCGATAGGCATTTCAGATATAGGTGTCGATAGGCATTTCAGATATAGGTGTCGATAGGCATTTCAGATATAGGTGTCGATAGGCATTTCAGATATAGGTGCCGATAGGCATTTCAGATATAGTTGCCGATTGGCATTTTAAAAATAGGTGCCGATAGTCATTTCAGATATAGAAGCCGATAGGCATTTCAAATATAGGTGCCGATAGGCATTCCAGATATGGTTGCCGATTAGCATTTCAAATATAGGTGCTGATAGGCATTTCAGATGTAGTTTCCGATAGGCATTTCAAAAATAGGTATCGATAGGCATTTCAGATATAGGTGTCGATAGGCATTTCAGATATAGGTGTCGATAGGCATTTCAGATATAGGTGTCGATAGGCATTTCAGATATAGGTGTCGATAGGCATTTCAGATATAGGTGTCGATAGGCATTTCAGATATAGGTGTCGATAGGCATTTCAGATATAGGTGTCGATAGGCATTTCAGATATAGGTGCCGATAGGCATTTCAGATATAGTTGCCGATTGGCATTTTAAAAATAGGTGCCGATAGACATTTCAGATATAGAAGCCGATAGGCATTTCAAATATAGGTGCCGATAGGCATTCCAGATATGGTTTTTGATAGGCATTTCAAATATAGGTGCTGATAGGCATTTCAGATGTAGTTTCCGATAGGCATTTCAAAAATAGGTGTCGATAGGCATTTCAGATATAGGTGTCGATAGGCATTTCAGATATAGGTGTCAATAGGCATTTCAGATATAGGTGTCGATAGGCATTTCAGATATAGGTGTCGTTAGGCATTTCAGATATAGGTGTCGATAGGCATTTCAGATATAGGTGTCGATAGGCATTTCAGATATAGGTGTCGATAGGCATTTCAGATATAGGTGCCGATAGGCATTTCAGATATAGGTGCCGATAGGCATTTCAGATATAGTTGCCGATTGGCATTTTAAAAATAGGTGCCGATAGGCATTTCAGATATAGAAGCCGATAGGCATCTCAAATATAGGTGCCGATAGGCATTCCAGATATGGTTGCCGATAGGCATTTCAAATATAGGTGCTGATAGGCATTTCAGATGTAGTTTCCGATAGGCATTTCATAAATAGGTGTCGATAGGCATTTCAGATATAGGTGTCGATAGGCATTTCAGATATAGGTGCCGATAGGCATTTCAGATATAGTTGCCGATTGGCATTTTAAAAATAGGTGCCGATAGGCATTTCAGATATAGAAGCCGATAGGCATTTCAAATATAGGTGCCGATAGGCATTCCAGATATGGTTGCCGATAAGCATTTCAAATATAGTTGCCGATAGGCATTTCAGATATAGTTGCCGATTGGCATTTTAAAAATAGGTGCCGATAGGCATTTCAGATATAGAAGCCGATAGGCATTTCAAATATAGGTGCCGATAGGCATTCCAGATATTGTTGCCGATAGGCATTTCAAATATAGGTGCCGATAGGCATTTCAGATATAGTTGCCGATTGGAATTTTAAAAATAGGTGCCGATAGTCATTTCAGATATAGAAGCCGATAGGCATTTCAAATATAGGTGCCGATAGGCATTCCAGATATGGTTGCCGATTAGCATTTCAAATATAGGTGCTGATAGGCATTTCAGATGTAGTTTCCGATAGGCATTTCAAAAATAGGTGTCGATAGGCATTTCAGATATAGGTGTCGATAGGCATTTCAGATATAGGTGTCGATAGGCATTTCAGATATAGGTGTCGATAGGCATTTCAGATATAGGTGTCGATAGGCATTTCAGATATAGGTGTCGATAGGCATTTCAGATATAGGTGTCGATAGGCATTTCAGATATAGGTGTCGATAGGCATTTCAGATATAGGTGTCGATAGGCATTTCAGATATAGGTGCCGATAGGCATTTCAGATATAGTTGCCGATTGGCATTTTAAAAATAGGTGCCGATAGGCATTTCAGATATAGGTGTCGATAGGCATTTCAGATATAGGTGTCGATAGGCATTTCAGATATAGGTGTCGATAGGCATTTCAGATATAGGTGTCGATAGGCATTTTAGATATAGGTGTCGATAGGCATTTCAGATATAGGTGTCGATAGGCATTTCAGATATAGGTGCCGATAGGCATTTCAGATATAGTTGCCGATTGGCATTTTAAAAATAGGTGCCGATAGGCATTTCAGATATAGAAGCCGATAGGCATTTCAAATATAGGTAACGATAGGCATTCCAGATATGGTTGCCGATAGGCATTTCAAATATAGGTGCTGATAGGCATTTCAGATGTAGTTTCCGATAGGCATTTCAAAAATAGGTGTCGATAGGCATTTCAGATATAGGTGTCGATAGGCATTTCAGATATAGGTGTCGATAGGCATTTCAGATATAGGTGTCGATAGGCATTTCAGATATAGGTGTCGATAGGCATTTCAGATATAGGTGTCGATAGGCATTTCAGATATAGGTGTCGATAGGCATTTCAGATATAGGTGTCGATAGGCATTTCAGATATAGGTGCCGATAGGCATTTCAGATATAGTTGCCGATTGGCATTTTAAAAATAGGTGCCGATAGGCATTTCAGATATAGAAGCCGATAGGCATTTCAAATATAGGTGCCGATAGGCATTCCAGATATTGTTGCCGATAGGCATTTCAAATATAGGTGCTGATAGGCATTTTAGATGTAGTTTCCGATAGGCATTTCAAAAATAGGTGTCGATAGGCATTTCAGATATAGGTGTCGATAGGCATTTCAGATATAGGTGTCGATAGGCATTTCAGATATAGGTGTCGATAGGCATTTCAGATATAGGTGTCGATAGGCATTTCAGATATAGGTGTCGATAGGCATTTCTGATATAGGTGTCGATAGGCATTTCAGATATAGGTGTCGATAGGCATTCCAGATATAGGTGCCGATAGGCATTTCAGATATAGTTGCCGATTGGCATTTTAAAAATAGGTGCCGATAGTCATTTCAGATATAGAAGCCGATAGGCATTTCAAATATAGGTGCCGATAGGCATTCCAGATATGGTTGCCGATTAGCATTTCAAATATAGGTGCTGATAGGCATTTCAGATGTAGTTTCCGATAGGCATTTCAAAAATAGGTGTCGATAGGCATTTCAGATATAGGTGTCGATAGGCATTTCAGATATAGGTGTCGATAGGCATTTCAGATATAGGTGTCGATAGGCATTTCAGATATAGGTGCCGATAGGCATTTCAGATATAGTTGCCGATTGGCATTTTAAAAATAGGTGCCGATAGGCATTTCAGATATAGAAGCCGATAGGCATTTCAAATATAGGTGCCGATAGGCATTACAGATATGGTTGCCGATAGGCATTTCAAATATAGGTGCTGATAGGCATTTCAGATGTAGTTTTTGATAGGCATTTCAAAAATAGGTGTCGATAGGCATTTCAGATATAGGTGTCGATAGGCATTTCAGATATAGGTGTCGATAGGCATTTCAGATATAGGTGTCGATAGGCATTTCAGATATAGGTGTCGATAGGCATTTCAGATATAGGTGTCGATAGGCATTTCAGATATAGGTGTCGATAGGCATTTCAGATATAGGTGCCGATAGGCATTTCAGATATAGTTGCCGATTGGCATTTTAAAAATAGGTGCCGATAGGCATTTCAGATATAGAAGCCGATAGGCTTTTCAAATATAGGTGCCGATAGGCATTCCAGATATGGTTGCCGATAGGCATTTCAAATATAGGTGCTGATAGGCATTTCAGATGTATTTTCCGATAGGCATTTCAAAAATAGGTGTCGATAGGCATTTCAGATATAGGTGTCGATAGGCATTTTAGATATAGGTGTCGATAGGCATTTCAGATATAGGTGTCGATAGGCATTTCAGATATAGGTGTCGATAGGCATTTCAGATATAGGTGTCGATAGGCATTTCAGATATAGGTGTCGATAGGCATTTCAGATATAGGTGTCGATAGGCATTTCAGATATAGGTGCCGATAGGCATTTCAGATATAGTTACCGATTGGCATTTTAAAAATAGGTGCCGATAGGCATTTCAGATATAGAAGCCGATAGGCATTTCAAATATAGGTGCCGATAGGCATTCCAGATATGGTTGCCGATAGGCATTTCAAATATAGGTGCTGATAGGCATTTCAGATGTAGTTTCCGATAGGCATTTCAAAAATAGGTGTCGATAGGCATTTCAGATATAGGTGTCGATAGGCATTTCAGATATAGGTGTCGATAGGCATTTCAGATATAGGTGTCGATAGGCATTTCAGATATAGGTGTCGATAGGCATTTCAGATATAGGTGTCGATAGGCATTTCAGATATAGGTGTCGATAGGCATTTCAGATATAGGTGTCGATAGGCATTTCAGATATAGGTGCCGATAGGCATTTCAGATATAGTTACCGATTGGCATTTTAAAAATAGGTGCCGATAGGCATTTCAGATATAGAAGCCGATAGGCATTTCAAATATAGGTGCCGATAGGCATTCCAGATATGGTTGCCGATAGGCATTTCAAATATAGGTGCTGATAGGCATTTCAGATGTAGTTTCCGATAGGCATTTCAAAAATAGGTGTCGATAGGCATTTCAGATATAGGTGTCGATAGGCATTTCAGATATAGGTGTCGATAGGCATTTCAGATATAGGTGTCGATAGGCATTTCAGATATAGGTGTCGATAGGCATTTCAGATATAGGTGTCGATAGGCATTTCAGATATAGGTGTCGATAGGCATTTCAAATATAGGTGCCGATAGGCATTTCAGATATAGTTGCCGATTGGCATTTTAAAAATAGGTGCCGATAGGCATTTCAGATATAGAAGCCGATAGGCATTTCAAATATAGGTGATGATAGGCATTCCAGATATGGTTGCCGATAGGCATTTCAAATATAGGTGCTGATAGGCATAACAGATGTAGTTTCCGATGGGCATTTCAAAAATAGGTGTCGATAGGCATTTCAGATATATGTGTCGATAGGCATTTCAGATATAGGTGTCGATAGGCATTTCAGATATAGGTGTCGATAGGCATTTCAGATATAGGTGTCGATAGGCATTTCAGATATAGGTGTTGTGAACCGCTGGTACAGTGAAGCACCACTGGTTTAAAATAGACTGATAGCACACCTGAAGGAATTCGCTGCGTCCACAGAAACAGACAACCGGACGTGAATCGGCGGCGCGTGTGGGACGCGATGTCGGTTCTACGTGGTGATAACTTTTGAACAGAGAGACACGCGGAAAAGTTCGAAGCGGACGGGAGTGTCCAATCGGGCATAAATTACTAAATATTGTTAGTTAGAGTTTTTTCAAATTATTGTTTCGGGGTAACGATTTTAAATTATGTGTTTCTTTTCGTAAGACCGCGGTCAATAAAATAGTGTGCGGGAATCCAGCTGTCTGTGGCGCAGCAAGTTCTACGGGCAAAGGTAAGTCCTCGCAAGCTGGCGTGTAACATGTATTTTTCGTAATTATAGTTTATTTTACAAGAAATCGTGGCACTTTATTCATGTATCACCTCACCAGCCATTACAGCAAGGGCCCACGACCCTCCTAATCGTGGTGGTGGCACGCTACCCCTTTTTGGCGCGGCTTCGGTCACGCCAAATCGGTTAATTTTAGCCCCTAGTAGCGGGGGCTCGCGACAAATGGTGTCAAGCGGGTGGGATTAATTTCACTAAAATGTGTAGTCAAAATTTTGGGATGTTAACGAAAGTGTTCATATAAGCGTAATCAATTTTTTTTTTTTTGGGAAGCATTAAATTAAAAAAATAAATTTCTTGTGAATTGTGGATCGAATAAATATAAACCGTTAGAAAATTAGAAATGAAATGAAATATGATGCTATGATTAATCTGCATATAACATACTCATCAAAATTTACCGGGTGATTTCAGTATGAGAGTACGAATAAATGTTGAAATGTTGAAAAATTTTGTTTTGGTTTAATTGGGAATTAAGTTGTTTAAATACATTTTTTTTTATGTAGTAAATTATTAAGAATTGATAAAATGGCGGTAGTGAAACGTACATGTGACGTCACGTTTGACGACACGAAATGGTAGCTGGATGGTGCGGTGAGGGTAGGAAATATACATTTTTTTTTCTTTTTCTATTTCTTTTTCTATTTTTTTTTCTATTTCTTTAAAATTTTGTAAATCATATGTATGCTGAAAATTTGATGTTGTTGACACCTACCTATGTTGCCGAACACCCGTTATATAATTTATCCGGTTGTTATCAGTCATATTACTTTATAATATCTTATAACTGGCGTAAATAAAATACTGTCGTTGGAAAAAATTAATATAATTTTAATTTTTGCATTATTCATGTTGTTTTGAAAAAGTAAAATCATAACTTGGTAGTAATTGTTTTTTTCATGTTTTCATTTTTTTTTCTCTCCTATTGCATTATTAATATTTCAATAAATTAAAATAAATTCATTTATTAATAGTAGATTGGTGTTTTAAAATGAGGTTCAAATAGAAATTGTTAAGTAAATTTGATAATTTGTTGAAATTTTTGGAATTATAACGTAAACAATCATTTTAATCAAGTATAACGGTAATTGAATTTTTCTTTTAAATCGGGTTCCTTAAATAGCCCTCCTTCCCCAGTATATAAGTAGTTTCGCGGTAGCAAAATTTCAATAAATTTCCCCCTGCCCCGTGAATACCCCATAACAACGATGGCAACCACCAACACGGCGACAACGACGTCCACTCCCCCGGTCGTTACACCGACCGCAGCGACAGCAACGACGATGGCAACGGGCGCTGGTAGCATGTCTTTTGCTACCAACCAACAAGAAAACAGGTTTGTCACCGTAAATAAGGTAAATTTGGGTGCGTTCGCAAGTAGTCTAGACACGTTCTCAGGTAAGGAGAACGCAGCGGAGTATTTTGAAAGAGTCGAATTGAGAGCGTCGTTGGAGGACATTAGCGAAACACAACTCGCGGCTGTAGTAAAATGTAGGTTGGTAGGAGAAGCTTACCAATTTTTTCAATCGGAACCGGAGCTGAAATTCGATCGGATCGGTTACAACGAATTAAAACGCGCGTTACTAAATAAATTTGCGGAGACACAGATACCGGGAGCAGCGCAATTCAAATTAAACCAAGCCTGGCAGCGACACAACGAGACAGTGAGCCAGTATGTGACACGGCTGAAGTTACTAGGACAAAAGGTGCTGGAAGAGGATTTGAGAACGGCGTCGGTAGCGGAAATTGAAGGATTGAAAAAGAAGCAAAAGGACCTGCTCTTAAATCAGCTACAACTGGGACTCAAGAAAGAAATCATGAGAGGTGTGGGTACTCTCATGATGCTGGAGACCAACCTAACCTTTGAAAAAGCGATACTGCTGGCGGAGCGAGAAGATTTGGAGATTCCTGCAAAGTCTGAGTGCGTGTGCACGGGCACTCATAAACGTCTCGAACCCGGAAAAACAGTATTGATCGAGCCGACAGAGATTTTAACCCACGGAGTAATGGCAGCTAGAGTGCTAGCCCAAGTTTCAATGAAGAAAGAAGTTGTAGTGCAGCTAATAAACGTCACCGATAGGACGTTAGTAGTAAAAGCGAAGACCACTGTAGGATACGCGGAGGATCATATGGACGAATCCGAGGCCCGACCTTCAACACCGGTGAATATAAAGAAGGAGGACCTGACGACATTCCATACACAAGTTGTTAAGTCAATAGGTGATGAAATTGACACGAAGCATTTAGAGTCAGAAGTACGGAGTAAATTATTAAGATTGTTGGACGAATATCGCGATATATTTTATGCAGAAGGGGATAAGTTTGCAGTAGCCAAAGGTGTTCAACATCGCATCATTACGGACGATGTGCACCCAATTGCAAAAGCGCCATATCGTGTACCACACGCTCAACGAGAAATCCTGCGAGAAAACATAAACCAGATGCTGGAAGATGAAGTGATTTCGTATTCGCAATCACCATGGTCAGCGCCGGTCGTGATGGTACCGAAGAAGAGTGAAAACGGAGAAACAAAAATTCGAGTATGCATCGACTACCGAAATCTGAATGCAGTTACGAAACGGGACTTCTATCCACTTCCAAATTTAAACGAGACCTTTGACGTATTAGGCCAAGCCACTCTCTTCACCACACTCGATTTAGCCTCTGGATATTGGCAAGTCGAAGTAGCCCCAGAAGACAGAGAGAAAACAGCCTTCAGTACACCCGACGGACACTACCAATGCAACCGAATGCCGTTTGGTTTGATCAACGCACCAAGCACATTTCAACGTCTGATGAACACGGTACTGACGGGCCTGACTAAAGATCGCTGTTTGGTCTACTTGGATGACGTAATTGTATACAATTCGAAGGGAGTCGATGATCACCTCGTACAACTGAAGCAAATATTTCAACGTTTGAGAGATTCGAATCTGAAGTTGAAGCCGTCTAAATGCAAATTTTTATGTAGAGAAACTAAATATCTGGGACATATCATCTCCACTGAAGGGATAAGGCCAGATATGGAGAAAATACACGTTGTGCAGAATTATCCATTGCCAAAAAACGTTCGAGATATCCGAGCTTTTCTGGGCCTGGCAGGTTTTTATCGAAGATTTATACCGCAGTTTTCTCACCTAGCCAAGCCACTAACCGAACTCACTAAGAAGAATGCAAAATTCACGTGGAATAACGAAGCGCAGAAATCATTTGACGAATTGAAGAATAAATTATGCAGTAAGCCTGTGTTGCAATATCCAAACTTTGAGAAAACTTTTATTTTAACGACAGACGCGTCGGGAACCGCCATAGGAGCGATACTGAGCCAAGATTATGATGGACATGAGAAGCCGATTGCGTATGCAAGTAGACAGCTGAACAAAGCTGAAGGAAACTATTCCACAACCGAGCGAGAATGTCTAGCCGTAGTTTGGGGAATTAAACATTTTCGATGTTACCTGTACGGAAAGAAATTCAAAATCATCACCGACCATAGGCCACTTAGATGGTTATTGTCAGTGAAGGATCCGAATTCTCGATTGGCTAGATGGGCGTTGACACTTTCGGAGTATGACTTCGATATTGTTCATCGCGCAGGAAGGAAACATGGTAATGCGGACGCTCTCTCCCGAATACCAATAGCACTTGTTGAAAATGACGATAATTATTACGAGCCAGTTTGGGACAGAACCACGATCAAGATTCAGCAGAGCAAAGATCCTGAGTTACGAGAAATATTGGTGAGAATAGAGGAAGATCCAGAATTTGACGTATATTACCTTGATGAAGATGGCCTCCTTTTTAAAACCAGAGACGAAGGTGGACGCCAAGACCGACTAGTCGTACCAAAATCGATGGTAACACAAATTATACATGGTTACCACGACATTCCATATGCAGGGCACATGGGTTTTGCGAAGACATTATCAATGATCCGAAGTCGATTTTTCTGGACACATATGTCCACAGACGTGAAGAAGTACTGCGAGCGGTGCGTATCCTGCGCACAGCGGAAAAGTCCACAGAAGAAACCAGCTCCCTTACAACGACTACCAGCGGTAAGCGCTCCGTTTGAACGAGTGGCGATGGACGTTGTTGGTCCATTGGTTTCGACGTTGAATGGGCACAAATACCTTCTAACCTTTCAGGATTATTTTACCCGCTATTTCGAAATAATCCCGCTGAAAGACCAAAAGGCTGAGACGATAGCCAAGGTATTTGTTACTCAAATCGTGTCGAGACATGGAGCTCCAAGGATGCTGATCACGGATCAGGGAACTAACTTCCTATCAGGTCTAATGAAGGAAGTTTGTCGGTTGTTGAATATTACCAAAATCCAAACAACTCCGTACCATCCCCAATGTAACGGCATGATCGAGCGAACGCATCGAGTTATAAAGAATCTATTGTCACACTTTGTGGACGAAACGCAACGCGACTGGGATGAATGGATCCCGTATGTTGTTATGGCCTACAGGGGCCATGTCCATAGTTCCACAGGAGAAACACCATTCTTCTTATTGTACGGAAGAGACATGGAGCTTCCGTACGACGTTATTACAAAACCAAGACGCAGGGCATACGACGTGGATGAGAATTATGCATCAGAACTCATCCTACGATTGCAGCGAGCCTACGAAATGGTTAGTAGGCACTTATCAGAAACTACTGATAAGCAAGTCGAAGCGTTTAATAAGAAGTCAAAACCAGTACCATTTGAAGTTGGTGACCGCGTCTATCTGCATGATCCCAGCACGAAGCTCAATCGTTCAAAAAAGCTATCGAAGCCGTGGACTGGACCCTACCGCATCCTTGAGAAGAAGGGTCCAGTAACATTTAGGATTAAAGAGATTCAAGGGAGGAAAGAGCAAATCGTCCATGCCAACCGGTTGAAGTTTCTGAAAGGAGAAGACGAAGAGTTACAGCCTGAAGCCGACGAAGGGTTACAGCCTGAGGAAGACGACGAATTCGGGGAAATTCAATTACCCAATCTGAATAGGCCAGAACTGTATGACCTGGACGAAGAACTAGATTTCGCCACTCTTTCTCGGGTCAATGAGGAATACGACGGTCCAAACAACCGAGATGACGGAGATATCAAAGCAGAAGTCGAAGAAATGTTACCCCCAGCCGAGGTAGCAGCTGAAGAAAATGATGGGGGCAATCCCCACCCTCACATCGAAGAAGATGAGCAGGTGGATAATCCCATAGAAGAAATATATCACGAGTTTGACGCACGAGAGGGAGACCCACAAGAGGTTCTTGACAACGTAAATCAACCAGTCGAAAATCGAGTCAATGACCAAGTGGAGATCGAGGCACCCAACGAGCAAGCGGCCGAACTACACCCCTACCGTACCAGGGCTCGCGGTCGCGTGTCCGATCACCCATGGGTCCTTGACCGAAGGATCTAAAACCCAACATCACTTAGTGACTAAACCACAAGTTGCACCGAACAATCTATTAGGCACTATTACTAACAATTGTGGGTGCGCGAATAGTGAGCGTCCTAATTAAAACTGAAGTAATTATACCTTGTTACAGATACTTTCACTGTTCAGACGAATTACTTTTATAGTGTAGAGACTAAAGCTGAAGCAGCATCAAGAACGTTCGACACGGACGAAAGTGTAAGTGTTTAGATTACCGTAGTATTTTTATCTTAAAAAAAAAAAAAATTTTTAATAATTAAGTGGTTTAGTGAACGCCAAAAATCAGTGTTTAACTTTGTTGTGGTTTATGAGCAATCTTGTGCGCGTCTAACTCGTGTGGATTAGAGAAACTTCTTTTATTTTTATTGTTGTTTTAAATCGATAATAGATTTTTTTTTATTTTTTTTTGTGTCATTTAGGGGATTACAATTGACATTCAAAGTAGCAATATGTATCTTATAAATTCTAATTTTATATTTGCTTTTATGATAGTTGCTGCGTGTCATTTAATTAGAATTAGTTATGCTGACGAAGCCTACTATAACATAACTAAATTAGATCATCAACCTGGAATTTATTTTGAGTCCTTAGGGCCTTTGTCGATTATAAGTAGTAAATGGAAACTCGTAACGTTTGTAGACTTAAATAACTTGTATAGAAAATATGTAATGTTGAAAGAATTTCATGATAAAAATGTGGATTTTTGTAATCATCTTGAGGTTGAGCTGGTCAACGTGGTGGGCCGTGATATTCGGGTTGATTGTAAGCAATTTTTGCAAGCAACCAAAGCGAGCATGACAATTTTTCGGAAACAACAAAGTGATTTATTTTATTTTTTGGGACACGAACCTGGGAATCAAATTAGAGTAAAAAGGGGTCTAGCAAATATAGTGGGGAAAGCTAGTAAATATCTATTTGGAACCTTAGATTCTGACGATGGGGACTTTTATGAGAGAGAAATTTCGAAAATTGCGAATGATAATAAAGAGATAGTAAAGTTGATCAATAAACAAACACACGTTGATCAGAACACTTTAGTGATAATAAATGACACGTTGCAAACCATTCAAGAGAATGAATTCAATTTTAATAATAATTTAAAAGCTTTAAGGGAATACGCTGATAAAACGACGAATGCACTCAATTCCGAATTACTTGCGGGGGTACTAGCAAGACATATGTCTCAATTTAATGTAGTTTTAAGTGAATTGTTGTACGAGTTAGAAACTTTAATAAATGCAGTCACGAGTGCCCAAAATGGAATCGTGCATCCGAGCGTTGTATCACCGCAGAATTTATATAACGAGCTTGTCAGGGTACAGAGACTCATCCCCAAAGGCGTAATATTTCCAATAAATTTAGCATTAGATAATATACATGAGTACTATCAATTAATGAGTTTAAATATTTTTTTCAAAAAGGATAAACTAATTTACATATTAGGGATACCACTGGTGTTGAGTTACGAATTTACACTGTATAACGCTTTGCCACTACCTAGGCACCTTAGAAATTTCGATTATGTGTTTGTCCAGCCGAACTACCAATATATCAGTGTCGATAAATCAAAACAATTTTATACGACTTTCACTGAACACCAGATGACTAGTTGTAAAAGTAGTGCTAATTTAAGGGTGTGTAAGATGTTTCAACCCCTGTATACGTATCACAGTACGACCCTATGTGAGTTGAAACTATTCCGAAATCCCGAATCCTTGCCGAAAGAATGCAACACCAAAATTATTCGTTTGAACACTAGTGTTTGGCATAAACTAACTTATAGAAACCGGTGGTTATTCGCAGTGGGCGAACCGGAAAACTTAATTATAAATTGTGATCAATCGGATCAGTCGTTAAATGCAAAAATCACTGGAGTCGGAATATTTTCACTTTCATCCGATTGTAAAGCCTACACCTCCAATAGCGTGCTGTTCCCCATGGGAGTCTTCAAAAGTAAGTGATTTGTGGATTATATTCCAAATTTTGACCTCACACAAACCAATAGTTCAGTTTTAACAGACATTCATTTGAGTAAAGCTTTAAATACAACCGTGAGATTTAATAAAGACGTATTACTTAAGAGGTTACAAGACTTAAAATTTGTAGCGAAAGATCTTGATGAGTTGCGAGACCTGGGCGAGGCTGCACAGAATCACGGTATCACTGAGCAGCGTCACTCCCAAACTTTTTACGGAGTATTGTTGGTAGGTGTTGTGCTAATTATTTTAATATGTTGTAAAATAATAAAAGTTGTCAAAAATTTTAAAACGAAGTGGGTCGACCACTGTCGGTCGACTAAAAGCGAACCAAAGGTGGAGGAGGTAGTTGTAGAGGAGGTTGTTACTGAGGGATGATTATTCAATTTTTTGTTTTTTTATTATTTGAACCCAGCAAGTCTCGAGTAAGTAGTATTGTAATTAGTTTTAAGCGATTTAGATGGTAAATATGCGAGGGCTGCGCTATGCCTAATCAGTCTATTTTATGGGAGTAGTATTTTCTTTTTTTTTTTATAAAAAGTGCATTGCCGGATGGGCAATCGACTTTTTAATAAGGGGGGGGCATTGTTGTGAACCGATGGTACAGTGAAGCACCACTGGTTTAAAATAGACTGATAGCACACCTGAAGGAATTCGCTGCGTCCACAGAAACAGACAACCGGACGTGAATCGGCGGCGCGTGTGGGACGCGATGTCGGTTCTACGTGGTGATAAATTTTGAACAGAGAGACACGCGGAAAAGTTCGAAGCGGACGGGAGTGTCCAATCGGGCATAAATTACTAAATATTGTTAGTTAGAGTTTTTTCAAATTATTGTTTCGGGGTAACGATTTTAAATTATGTGTTTCTTTTCGTAAGACCGCGGTCAATAAAATAGTGTGCGGGAATCCAGCTGTCTGTGGCGCAGCAAGTTCTACGGGCAAAGGTAAGTCCTCGCAAGCTGGCGTGTAACATGTATTTTTCGTAATTATAGTTTATTTTACAAGAAATCGTGGCACTTTATTCATGTATCACCTCACCAGCCATTACAGCAAGGGCCCACGACCCTCCTAATCGTGGTGGTGGCACGCTACCCCTTTTTGGCGCGGCTTCGGTCACGCCAAATCGGTTAATTTTAGCCCCTAGTAGCGGGGGCTCGCGACATAGGTGTCGATAGGCATTTCAGATATAGGTGTCGATAGGCATTTCAGATATAGGTGTCGATAGGCATTTCAGATATAGGTGCCGATAGGCATTTCAGATATAGTTGCCGATTGGCATTTTAAAAATAGGTGCCGATAGGCATTTCAGATATAGAAGCCGATAGGCATTTCAAATATAGGTGCCGATAGGCATTCCAGATATGGTTGCCGATAGGCATTTCAAATATAGGTGCTGATAGGCATTTCAGATGTAGTTTCCGATAGGCATTTCAAAAATAGGTGTCGATAGGCATTTCAGATATAGGTGTCGATAGGCATTTCAGATATAGGTGTCGATAGGCATTTCAGATATAGGTGTCGATAGGCATTTCAGATATAGGTGTCGATAGGCATTTCAGATATAGGTGTCGATAGGCATTTCGGATATAGGTGTCGATAGGCATTTCAGATATAGGTGTCGATAGGCATTTCAGATATAGGTGCCGATAGGCATTTCAGATATAGTTGCCGATTGGCATTTTAAAAATAGGTGCCGATAGGCATTTCAGATATAGAAGCCGATAGGCATTTCAAATATAGGTGCCGATAGGCATTCCAGATATGGTTGCCGATAGGCATTTCAAATATAGGTGCTGATAGGCATTTCAGATGTATTTTCCGATAGGCATTACAAAAATAGGTGTCGATAGGCATTTCAGATATAGGTGTCGATAGGCATTTCAGATATAGGTGTCGATAGGCATTTCAGATATAGGTGTCGATAGGCATTTCAGATATAGGTGTCGATAGGCATTTCAGATATAGGTGTCGATAGGCATTTCAGATATAGGTGTCGATAGGCATTTCAGATATAGGTGTCGATAGGCATTTCAGATATAGGTGCCGATAGGCATTTCAGATATAGTTGCCGATTGGCATTTTAAAATTAGGTGCCGATAGGCATTTCAGATGTAGTTTCCGATAGGCATTTCAAATATAGGTGCCGATAGGCATTCCAGATATGGTTGCCGATAGGCATTTCAAATATAGGTGCTGATAGGCATTTCAGATGTAGTTTCCGATAGGCATTTCAAAAATAGGTGTCGATAGGCATTTCAGATATAGGTGTCGATAGGCATTTCAGATATAGGTGTCAATAGGCATTTCAGATATAGGTGTCGATAGGCATTTCAGATATAGGTGTCAATAGGCATTTCAGATATAGGTGTCGATAGGCATTTCAGATATAGGTGTCGATAGGCATTTCAGATATAAATGTCGATAGGCATTTCAGATATAGGTGTCGATAGGCATTTCAGAGATAGGTGCCGATAGGCATTTCAGATATAGTTGCCGATTGGCATTTTAAAAATAGGTGCCGATAGGCATTTCAGATATAGAAGCCGATAGGCATTTCAAATATAGGTGCCGATAGGCATTCCAGATATAATTGCCGATAGGCATTTCAAATATAGGTGCTGATAGGCATTTCAGATGTAGTTTCCGATAGGCATTTCAAAAATAGGTGTCGATAGGCATTTCAGATATAGGTGTCGATAGGAATTTCAGATATAGGTGTCGATAGGCATTTCAGATATAGGTGTCGATAGGCATTTCAGATATAGGTGTCGATAGGCATTTCAGATATAGGTGTCGATAGGCATTTCAGATATAGGTGTCGATAGGCATTTCAGATATAGGTGTCGATAGGCATTTCAGATATAGGTGCCGATAGGCATTTCAGATATAGTTGCCGATTGGCATTTTAAAAATAGGCGCCGATAGGCATTTCAGATATAGAAGCCGATAGGCATTTCAAATATAGGTGCCGATAGGCATTCCAGATATGGTTGCCGATAGGCATTTCAAATATAGGTGCCTATAGGCATTTCAGATGTAGTTTCCGATAGGCATTTCAAAAATAGGTGTCGATAGGCATTTCAGATATAGGTGTCGATAGGCATTTCAGATATAGGTGTCGATAGGCATTTCAGATATAGGTGTCGATAGGCATTTCAGATATAGGTGTCGATAGGCATTTCAGATATAGGTGTCGATAGGCATTTCAGATATAGGTGTCGATAGGCATTTCAGATATAGGTGCCGATAGGCATTTCAGATATAGTTGCCGATTGGCATTTTAAAAATAGGTGCCGATAGGCATTTCAGATAAAGAAGCCGATAGGCATTTCAAATATAGGTGCCGATAGGCATTCCAGATATGGTTGCCGAAAGGCATTTCAAATATAGGTGCTGATAGGCATTTCAGATGTAGTTTTCGATAGGCATTTCAAAAATAGGTGTCGATAGGCATTTCAGATATAGGTGTCGATAGGCATTTCAGATATAGGTGTCGATAGGCATTTCAGATATAGATGTCGATAGGCATTTCAGATATAGGTGTCGATAGGCATTTCAGATATAGGTGTCGATAGGCATTTCAGATATAGGTGTCGATAGGCATTTCAGATATAGGTGTCGATAGGCATTTCAGATATAGGTGCCGATAGGCATTTCAGATATAGTTGCCGATTGGCATTTTAAAAATAGGTGCCGATAGGCATTTCAGATATACAAGCCGATAGGCATTTCAAATATAGGTGCCGATAGGCATTCCAGATATGGTTGCCGATAGGCATTTCAAATATAGGTGCTGATAGGCATTTCAGATGTAGTTTCCGATAGGCATTTCAAAAATAGGTGTCGATAGGCATTTCAGATATAGGTGTCGATAGGCATTTCAGATATAGGTGTCGATAGGCATTTCAGATATAGGTGTCGATAGGCATTTCAGATATAGGTGTCGATAGGCATTTCAGATATAGGTGTCGATAGGCATTTCAGATATAGGTGTCGATAGGCATTTCAGATATAGGTGTCGATAGGCATTTCAGATATAGGTGCCGATAGGCATTTCAAATATAGTTGCCGATTGGCATTTTAAAAATAGGTGCCGATAGGCATTTCAGATATAGAAGCCGATAGGCATTTCAAATATAGGTGCCGATAGGCATTCAAGATATGGTTGCCGATAGGCATTTCAAATATAGGTGCTGATAGGCATTTCAGATGTAGTTTCCGATAGGCATTTCAAAAATAGGTGTCGATAGGCATTTCAGATATAGGTGTCGATAGGCATTTCAGATACAGGTGTCGATAGGCATTTCAGATATAGGTGTCGATAGGCATTTCAGATATAGGTGTCGATAGGCATTTCAGATATAGGTGTCGATAGGCATTTCAGATATAGGTGTCGATAGGCATTTCAGATATAGGTGTCGATAGGCATTTCAGATATAGGTGTCGATAGGCATTTCAGATATAGGTGCCGATAGGCATTTCAGATATAGTTGCCGATTGGCATTTTAAAAATAGGTGCCGATAGGCATTTCAGATATACAAGCCGATAGGCATTTCAAATATAGGTGCCGATAGGCATTCCAGATATGGTTGCCGATAGGCATTTCAAATATAGGTGCTGATAGGCATTTCAGATGTAGTTTCCGATAGGCATTTCAAAAATAGGTGTCGATAGGCATTTCAGATATAGGTGTCGATAGGCATTTCAGATATAGGTGTCGATAGGCATTTCAGATATAGGTGTCGATAGGCATTTCAGATATAGGTGTCGATAGGCATTTCAGATATAGGTGTCGATAGGCATTTCAGATATAGGTGTCGATAGGCATTTCAGATATAGGTGTCGATAGGCATTTCAGATATAGGTGCCGATAGGCATTTCAAATATAGTTGCCGATTGGCATTTTAAAAATAGGTGCCGATAGGCATTTCAGATATAGAAGCCGATAGGCATTTCAAATATAGGTGCCGATAGGCATTCAAGATATGGTTGCCGATAGGCATTTCAAATATAGGTGCTGATAGGCATTTCAGATGTAGTTTCCGATAGGCATTTCAAAAATAGGTGTCGATAGGCATTTCAGATATAGGTGTCGATAGGCATTTCAGATACAGGTGTCGATAGGCATTTCAGATATAGGTGTCGATAGGCATTTCAGATATAGGTGTCGATAGGCATTTCAGATATAGGTGTCGATAGGCATTTCAGATATAGGTGTCGATAGGCATTTCAGATATAGGTGTCGATAGGCATTTCAGATATAGGTGTCGATAGGCATTTCAGATATAGGTGCCGATAGGCATTTCAGATATAGTTGCCGATTGGCATTTTAAAAATAGGTGCCGATAGGCATTTCAGATATAGAAGCCGATAGGCATTTCAAATATAGGTGCCGATAGGCATTCCAGATATGGTTGCCGATAGGCATTTCAAATATAGGTGCTGATAGGCATTTCAGATGTAGTTTCCGATAGGTTTTTCAAAAATAGGTGCCGATAGGCATTTCAGATATAGGTGTCGATAGGCATTTCAGATATAGGTGTCGATAGGCATTTCAGATATAGGTGTCGATAGGCATTTCAGATATAGGTGTCGATAGGCATTTCAGATATAGGTGTCGATAGGCATTTCAGATATAGGTGTCGATAGGCATTTCAGATATAGGTGTCGATAGGCATTTCAGATATAGGTGCCGATAGGCATTTCAGATATAGTTGCCGATTGGCATTTTAAAAATAGGTGCCGATAGGCATTTCAGATATAGAAGCCGATAGGCATTTCAAATATAGGTCCCGATAGGCATTCCAGATATGGTTGCCGATAGGCATTTTAAATATAGGTGCTGATAGGCATTTCAGATGTAGTTTCCGATAGGCATTTCAAAAATAGGTGTCGATAGGCATTTCAGATATAGGTGTCGATAGGCATTTCAGATATAGGTGTCGATAGGCATTTCAGCTATACGTGTCGATAGGCATTTCAGATATAGGTGTCGATAGGCATTTCAGATATAGGTGTCGATAGGCATTTCAGATATAGGTGTCGATAGGCATTTCAGATATAGGTGACGATAGGCATTTCAGATATAGGTGCCGATAGGCATTTCAGATATAGTTGCCGATTGGCATTTTAAAAATAGGTGCCGATAGGCATTTCAGATATAGAAACCGATAGGCATTTCAAATATAGGTGCCGATAGGCATTCCAGATATGGTTGCCGATAGGCATTTCAAATATAGGTGCTGATAGGCATTTCAGATGTAGTTTCCGATAGGCATTTCAAAAATAGGTGTCGATAGGCATTTCAGATATAGGTGTCGATAGGCATTTCAGATATAGGTGTCGATATGCATTTCAGATATAGGTGCCGATAGGCATTCCAGATATGGTTGCCGATAGGCATTTCAAATATAGGTGCTGATAGGCATTTCAGATGTAGTTTCCGATAGGCATTTCAAAAATAGGTGTCGATAGGCATTTCAGATATAGGTGTCGATAGGCATTTCAGATATAGGTGTCGATAGGCATTTCAGATATAGGTGTCGATAGGCATTTCAGATATAGGTGTCGATAGGCATTTCAGATATAGGTGTCGATAGGCATTTCAGATATAGGTGTCGATAGGCATTTCAGATATAGGTGTCGATAGGCATTTCAGATATAGGTGTCGATAGGCATTTCAGATATAGGTGCCGATAGGCATTTCAGATATATTTGCCGATTGGCATTTTAAAAATAGGTGCCGATAGGCATTTCAGATATAGAAGCCGATAGGCATTTCAAATAAAGGTGCCGATAGGCATTCCAGATATGGTTGCCGATAGGCATTTCAAATATAGGTGCTGATAGGCATTTCAGATATAGGTGTCGATAGGCATTTCAGGTATAGGTGTCGATAGGCATTTCAGATATAGGTGTCGATAGGCATTTCAGATATAGGTGTCGATAGGCATTTCAGATATAGGTGCCGATAGGCATTTCAGATATAGTTGCCGATTGGCATTTTAAAAATAGGTGCCGATAGGCATTTCAGATATAGAAGCCGATAGGCATTTCAAATATAGGTGCCGATAGGCATTCCAGATATGGTTGCCGATAGGCATTTCAAATATAGGTGCTGATAGGCATTTCAGACGTAGTTTCCGATAGGCATTTTAAAAATAGGTGTCGATAGGCATTTCAGATATAGGTGTCGATAGGCATTTCAGATATAGGTGTCGATAGGCATTTCAGATATAGGTGTCGATAGGCATTTCAGATATAGGTGTCGATAGGCATTTCAGATATAGGTGTCGATAGGCATTTCAGATATAGGTGTCGATAGGCATTTCAGATATAGGTGTCGATAGGCATTTCAGATATAGGTGCCGATAGGCATTTCAGATATAGTTGCCGATTGGCATTTTAAAAATAGGTGCCGATAGGCATTTCAGATATAGAAGCCGATAGGCATTTCAAATATAGGTGCCGATAGACATTCCAGATATGGTTGCCGATAGGCATTTCAAATATAGGTGCTGATAGGCATTTCAGATGTAGTTTCCGATAGGCATTTCAAAAATAGGTGTCGATAGGCATTTCAGATATAGGTGTCGATAGGCATTTCAGATATAGGTGTCGATAGGCATTTCAGATATAGGTGTCGATAGGCATTTCAGATATAGGTGTCGATAGGCATTTCAGATATAGGTGCCGATAGGCATTTCAGATATAGTTGCCGATTGGCATTTTAAAAATAGGTGCCGATAGGCATTTCAGATATAGAAGCCGATAGGCATTTCAAATATAGGTGCCGATAGGCATTCCAGATATGGTTGCCGATAGGCATTTCAAATATAGGTGCTGATAGGCATTTCAGATGTAGTTTCCGATAGGTTTTTCAAAAATAGGTGTCGATAGGCATTTCAGATATAGGTGTCGATAGGCATTTCAGATATAGGTGTCGATAGGCATTTCAGATATAAGTGTCGATAGGCATTTCAGATATAGGTGTCGATAGGCATTTCAGATATAGGTGTCGATAGGCATTTCAGATATAGGTGTCGATAGGCATTTCAGATATAGGTGTCGATAGGCATTTCAGATATAGGTGCCGATAGGCATTTCAGATATAGTTGCCGATTGGCATTTTAAAAATAGGTGCCGATAGGCATTTCAGATATAGAAGCCGATAGGCATTTCAAATATAGGTCCCGATAGGCATTCCAGATATGGTTGCCGATAGGCATTTTAAATATAGGTGCTGATAGGCATTTCAGATGTAGTTTCCGATAGGCATTTCAAAAATAGGTGTCGATAGGCATTTCAGATATAGGTGTCGATAGGCATTTCAGATATAGGTGTCGATAGGCATTTCAGCTATAGGTGTCGATAGGCATTTCAGATATAGGTGTCGATAGGCATTTCAGATATAGGTGTCGATAGGCATTTCAGATATAGGTGTCGATAGGCATTTCAGATATAGGTGACGATAGGCATTTCAGATATAGGTGCCGATAGGCATTTCAGATATAGTTGCCGATTGGCATTTTAAAAATAGGTGCCGATAGGCATTTCAGATATAGAAGCCGATAGGCATTTCAAATATAGGTGCCGATAGGCATTCCAGATATGGTTGCCGATAGGCATTTCAAATATAGGTGCTGATAGGCATTTCAGATGTAGTTTCCGATAGGCATTTCAAAAATAGGTGTCGATAGGCATTTCAGATATAGGTGTCGATAGGCATTTCAGATATAGGTGTCGATAGGCATTTCAGATATAGGTGTCGATAGGCATTTCAGATATAGGTGCCGATAGGCATTCCAGATATGGTTGCCGATAGGCATTTCAAATATAGGTGCTGATAGGCATTTCAGATGTAGTTTCCGATAGGCATTTCAAAAATAGGTGTCGATAGGCATTTCAGATATAGGTGTCGATAGGCATTTCAGATATAGGTGTCGATAGGCATTTCAGATATAGGTGTCGATAGGCATTTCAGATATAGGTGTCGATAGGCATTTCAGATATAGGTGTCGATAGGCATTTCAGATATAGGTGTCGATAGGCATTTCAGATATAGGTGTCGATAGGCATTTCAGATATAGGTGTCGATAGGCATTTCAGATATAGGTGCCGATAGGCATTTCAGATATATTTGCCGATTGGCATTTTAAAAATAGGTGCCGATAGGCATTTCAGATATAGAAGCCGATAGGCATTTCAAATATAGGTGCCGATAGGCATTCCAGATATGGTTGCCGATAGGCATTTCAAATATAGGTGCTGATAGGCATTTCAGATATAGGTGTCGATAGGCATTTCAGGTATAGGTGTCGATAGGCATTTCAGATATAGGTGTCGATAGGCATTTCAGATATAGGTGTCGATAGGCATTTCAGATATAGGTGATGATAGGCATTTCAGATATAGTTGCCGATTGGCATTTTAAAAATAGGTGCCGATAGGCATTTCAGATATAGAAGCCGATAGGCATTTCAAATATAGGTGCCGATAGGCATTCCAGATATGGTTGCCGATAGGCATTTCAAATATAGGTGCTGATAGGCATTTCAGATGTAGTTTCCGATAGGCATTTCAAAAATAGGTGTCGATAGGCATTTCAGATATAGGTGTCGATAGGCATTTCAGATATAGGTGTCGATAGGCATTTCAGATATAGGTGTCGATAGGCATATCAGATATATATGTCGATAGGCATTTCAGATATAGGTGTCGATAGGCATTTCAGATATATGTGTCGATAGGCATTTCAGATATAGGTGTCGATAGGCATTTCAGATATAGGTGTCGATAGGCATTTCAGATATAGGTGCTGATAGGCATTTCAGATATAGTTGCCGATTGGCATTTTAAAAATAGGTGCCGATAGGCATTTTAGATATAGAAGCCGATAGGCATTTCAAATATAGGTGCCGATAGGCATTCCAGATATAGTTGCCGATAGGCATTTCAAATATAGGTGCTGATAGGCATTTCAGATGTAGTTTCCGATAGGCATTTCAAAAATAGGTGTCGATAGGCATTTCAGATATAGGTGTCGATAGGCATTTCAGATATAGGTGTCGTTAGGCATTTCAGATATAGGTGTCGATAGGCATTTCAGATATAGGTGCCGATAGGCATTTCAGATATAGTTGCCGATTGGCATTTTAAAAATATGTGCCGATAGGCATTTCAGATATAGAAGCCGATAGGCATTTCAAATATAGGTGCCGATAGGCATTCCAGATATGGTTGCCGATAGGCATTTCAAATATAGGTGCTGATAGGCATTTCAGATGTAGTTTCCGATAGGCATTTCAAAAATAGGTGTCGATAGGCATTTCAGATATAGGTGTCGATAGGCATTTCAGATATAGGTGTCGATAGGCATTTCAGATATAGGTGTCGATAGGCATTTCAGATATAGGTGTCGATAGGCATTTCAGATATAGGTGTCGATAGGCATTTCAGATATAGGTGTCGATAGGCATTTCAGATATAGGTGTCGATAGGCATTTCTGATATAGGTGTCGATAGGCATTTCAGATATAGGTGCCGATAGGCATTTCAGATATAGTTGCCGATTGGCATTTTAAAAATAGGTGCCGATAGACATTTCAGATATAGAAGCCGATAGGCATTCAAATATAGGTGCCGATAGGCATTCCAGATATGGTTGCCGATAGGCATTTCAAATATAGGTGCTGATAGGCATTTCAGATGTAGTTTCCGATAGGCATTTCAAAAATAGGTGTCGATAGGCATTTCAGATATAGGTGTCGATAGGCATTTAAGATATAGGTGTCGATAGGCATTTCAGATATAGGTGTCGATAGGCATTTCAGATATAGGTGTCGATAGGCATTTCAGATATAGGTGTCGATAAGCATTTCAGATATAGGTGTCGATAGGCTTTTCAGATATAGGTGTCGATAGGCATTTCAGATACAGGTGTCGATAGGCATTTCAGATATAGGTGTCGATAGGCATTTCAGATATAGGTGTCGATAGGCATTTCAGATATAGGTGTCGATAGGCATTTCAGATATAGGTGTCGATAGGCATTTCAGATATAGGTGTCGATAGGCATTTCAGATATAGGTGTCGATAGGCATTTCAGATATAGGTGTCGATAGGCATTTCAGATATAGGTGCCGATAGGCATTTCAGATATATTTGCCGATTGGCATTTTAAAAATAGGTGCCGATAGGCATTTCAGATATAGAAGCCGATAGGCATTTCAAATAAAGGTGCCGATAGGCATTCCAGATATGGTTGCCGATAGGCATTTCAAATATAGGTGCTGATAGGCATTTCAGATATAGGTGTCGATAGGCATTTCAGGTATAGGTGTCGATAGGCATTTCAGATATAGGTGTCGATAGGCATTTCAGATATAGGTGTCGATAGGCATTTCAGATATAGGTGCCGATAGGCATTTCAGATATAGTTGCCGATTGGCATTTTAAAAATAGGTGCCGATAGGCATTTCAGATATAGAAGCCGATAGGCATTTCAAATATAGGTGCCGATAGGCATTCCAGATATGGTTGCCGATAGGCATTTCAAATATAGGTGCTGATAGGCATTTCAGACGTAGTTTCCGATAGGCATTTTAAAAATAGGTGTCGATAGGCATTTCAGATATAGGTGTCGATAGGCATTTCAGATATAGGTGTCGATAGGCATTTCAGATATAGGTGTCGATAGGCATTTCAGATATAGGTGTCGATAGGCATTTCAGATATAGGTGTCGATAGGCATTTCAGATATAGGTGTCGATAGGCATTTCAGATATAGGTGTCGATAGGCATTTCAGATATAGGTGCCGATAGGCATTTCAGATATAGTTGCCGATTGGCATTTTAAAAATAGGTGCCGATAGGCATTTCAGATATAGAAGCCGATAGGCATTTCAAATATAGGTGCCGATAGACATTCCAGATATGGTTGCCGATAGGCATTTCAAATATAGGTGCTGATAGGCATTTCAGATGTAGTTTCCGATAGGCATTTCAAAAATAGGTGTCGATAGGCATTTCAGATATAGGTGTCGATAGGCATTTCAGATATAGGTGTCGATAGGCATTTCAGATATAGGTGTCGATAGGCATTTCAGATATAGGTGTCGATAGGCATTTCAGATATAGGTGCCGATAGGCATTTCAGATATAGTTGCCGATTGGCATTTTAAAAATAGGTGCCGATAGGCATTTCAGATATAGAAGCCGATAGGCATTTCAAATATAGGTGCCGATAGGCATTCCAGATATGGTTGCCGATAGGCATTTCAAATATAGGTGCTGATAGGCATTTCAGATGTAGTTTCCGATAGGTTTTTCAAAAATAGGTGTCGATAGGCATTTCAGATATAGGTGTCGATAGGCATTTCAGATATAGGTGTCGATAGGCATTTCAGATATAAGTGTCGATAGGCATTTCAGATATAGGTGTCGATAGGCATTTCAGATATAGGTGTCGATAGGCATTTCAGATATAGGTGTCGATAGGCATTTCAGATATAGGTGTCGATAGGCATTTCAGATATAGGTGCCGATAGGCATTTCAGATATAGTTGCCGATTGGCATTTTAAAAATAGGTGCCGATAGGCATTTCAGATATAGAAGCCGATAGGCATTTCAAATATAGGTCCCGATAGGCATTCCAGATATGGTTGCCGATAGGCATTTTAAATATAGGTGCTGATAGGCATTTCAGATGTAGTTTCCGATAGGCATTTCAAAAATAGGTGTCGATAGGCATTTCAGATATAGGTGTCGATAGGCATTTCAGATATAGGTGTCGATAGGCATTTCAGCTATAGGTGTCGATAGGCATTTCAGATATAGGTGTCGATAGGCATTTCAGATATAGGTGTCGATAGGCATTTCAGATATAGGTGTCGATAGGCATTTCAGATATAGGTGACGATAGGCATTTCAGATATAGGTGCCGATAGGCATTTCAGATATAGTTGCCGATTGGCATTTTAAAAATAGGTGCCGATAGGCATTTCAGATATAGAAGCCGATAGGCATTTCAAATATAGGTGCCGATAGGCATTCCAGATATGGTTGCCGATAGGCATTTCAAATATAGGTGCTGATAGGCATTTCAGATGTAGTTTCCGATAGGCATTTCAAAAATAGGTGTCGATAGGCATTTCAGATATAGGTGTCGATAGGCATTTCAGATATAGGTGTCGATAGGCATTTCAGATATAGGTGTCGATAGGCATTTCAGATATAGGTGTCGATAGGCATTTCAGATATAGGTGTCGATAGGCATTTCAGATATAGGTGCCGATAGGCATTCCAGATATGGTTGCCGATAGGCATTTCAAATATAGGTGCTGATAGGCATTTCAGATGTAGTTTCCGATAGGCATTTCAAAAATAGGTGTCGATAGGCATTTCAGATATAGGTGTCGATAGGCATTTCAGATATAGGTGTCGATAGGCATTTCAGATATAGGTGTCGATAGGCATTTCAGATATAGGTGTCGATAGGCATTTCAGATATAGGTGTCGATAGGCATTTCAGATATAGGTGTCGATAGGCATTTCAGATATAGGTGTCGATAGGCATTTCAGATATAGGTGTCGATAGGCATTTCAGATATAGGTGCCGATAGGCATTTCAGATATATTTGCCGATTGGCATTTTAAAAATAGGTGCCGATAGGCATTTCAGATATAGAAGCCGATAGGCATTTCAAATATAGGTGCCGATAGGCATTCCAGATATGGTTGCCGATAGGCATTTCAAATATAGGTGCTGATAGGCATTTCAGATATAGGTGTCGATAGGCATTTCAGGTATAGGTGTCGATAGGCATTTCAGATATAGGTGTCGATAGGCATTTCAGATATAGGTGTCGATAGGCATTTCAGATATAGGTGATGATAGGCATTTCAGATATAGTTGCCGATTGGCATTTTAAAAATAGGTGCCGATAGGCATTTCAGATATAGAAGCCGATAGGCATTTCAAATATAGGTGCCGATAGGCATTCCAGATATGGTTGCCGATAGGCATTTCAAATATAGGTGCTGATAGGCATTTCAGATGTAGTTTCCGATAGGCATTTCAAAAATAGGTGTCGATAGGCATTTCAGATATAGGTGTCGATAGGCATTTCAGATATAGGTGTCGATAGGCATTTCAGATATAGGTGTCGATAGGCATATCAGATATATATGTCGATAGGCATTTCAGATATAGGTGTCGATAGGCATTTCAGATATATGTGTCGATAGGCATTTCAGATATAGGTGTCGATAGGCATTTCAGATATAGGTGTCGATAGGCATTTCAGATATAGGTGCTGATAGGCATTTCAGATATAGTTGCCGATTGGCATTTTAAAAATAGGTGCCGATAGGCATTTTAGATATAGAAGCCGATAGGCATTTCAAATATAGGTGCCGATAGGCATTCCAGATATAGTTGCCGATAGGCATTTCAAATATAGGTGCTGATAGGCATTTCAGATGTAGTTTCCGATAGGCATTTCAAAAATAGGTGTCGATAGGCATTTCAGATATAGGTGTCGATAGGCATTTCAGATATAGGTGTCGTTAGGCATTTCAGATATAGGTGTCGATAGGCATTTCAGATATAGGTGCCGATAGGCATTTCAGATATAGTTGCCGATTGGCATTTTAAAAATATGTGCCGATAGGCATTTCAGATATAGAAGCCGATAGGCATTTCAAATATAGGTGCCGATAGGCATTCCAGATATGGTTGCCGATAGGCATTTCAAATATAGGTGCTGATAGGCATTTCAGATGTAGTTTCCGATAGGCATTTCAAAAATAGGTGTCGATAGGCATTTCAGATATAGGTGTCGATAGGCATTTCAGATATAGGTGTCGATAGGCATTTCAGATATAGGTGTCGATAGGCATTTCAGATATAGGTGTCGATAGGCATTTCAGATATAGGTGTCGATAGGCATTTCAGATATAGGTGTCGATAGGCATTTCAGATATAGGTGTCGATAGGCATTTCTGATATAGGTGTCGATAGGCATTTCAGATATAGGTGCCGATAGGCATTTCAGATATAGTTGCCGATTGGCATTTTAAAAATAGGTGCCGATAGACATTTCAGATATAGAAGCCGATAGGCATTCAAATATAGGTGCCGATAGGCATTCCAGATATGGTTGCCGATAGGCATTTCAAATATAGGTGCTGATAGGCATTTCAGATGTAGTTTCCGATAGGCATTTCAAAAATAGGTGTCGATAGGCATTTCAGATATAGGTGTCGATAGGCATTTAAGATATAGGTGTCGATAGGCATTTCAGATATAGGTGTCGATAGGCATTTCAGATATAGGTGTCGATAGGCATTTCAGATATAGGTGTCGATAAGCATTTCAGATATAGGTGTCGATAGGCTTTTCAGATATAGGTGTCGATAGGCATTTCAGATATAGGTGCCGATAGGCATTTCAGATATAGGTGCCGATAGGCATTTCAGATATAGTTGCCGATTGGCATTTTAAAAATAGGTGCCGATAGGCATTTCAGATATAGAAGCCGATAGGCATCTCAAATATAGGTGCCGATAGGCATTCCAGATATGGTTGCCGATAGGCATTTCAAATATAGGTGCTGATAGGCATTTCAGATGTAGTTTCCGATAGGCATTTCAAAAATAGGTGTCGATAGGCATTTCAGATATAGGTGTCGATAGGCATTTCAGATATAGGTGTCGATAATCATTTCAGATATAGGTGTCGATAGGCATTTCAGATATAGGTGTCGATAGGCATTTCAGATATAGGTGTCGATAGGCATTTCAGATATAGGTGTCGATAGGCATTTCAGATATAGGTGTCGATAGGCATTTCAGATATAGGTGCCTAAAGGCATTTCAGATAAAGAAGCCGATAGGCATTTCAAATATAGGTGCCGATAGGCATTCCAGATATGGTTGCCGATAGGCATTTCAAATATAGGTGCTGATAGGCATTTCAGATGTAGTTTCCGATAGGCATTTCAAAAATAGGTGTCGATAGGCATTTCAGATATAGGTGTCGATAGGCATTTCAGATATAGGTGTCGATAGGCATTTCAGATATAGGTGTCGATAGGCATTTCAGATATAGGTGTCGATAGGCATTTCAGATATAGGTGTCGATAGGCATTTCAGATATAGGTGTCGATAGGCATTTCAGATATAGGTGTCGATAGGCATTTCAAATATAGGTGCCGATAGGCATTTCAGATATAGTTGCCGATTGGCATTTTAAAAATAGGTGCCGATAGGCATTTCAGATATAGAAGCCGATAGGCATTTCAAATATAGGTGCCGATAGGCATTCCAGATATGGTTGCCGATAGGCATTTCAAATATAGGCGCTGATAGGCATTTCAGATGTATTTTCCGATAGGCATTTCAGATGTATTTTCCGATAGGCATTTCAGATGTATTTTCCGATAGGCATTTCAAAAATAGGTGTCGATAGGCATTTCAGACATAGGTGTCGATAGGCATTTCAGATATAGGTGTCGATAGGCATTTCAGATATAGGCGTCGATAGGCATTTTAGATATAGGTGTCGATAGGCATTTCAGATATAGGTGTCGATAGGCATTTCAGATATAGGTGTCGATAGGCATTTCAGATATAGGTGTCGATAGGCATTTCAGATATAGGAGCCGATAGGCATTTCAGATATAGTTGCCGTTTGGCATTTTAAAAATAGGTGCCGATAGGCATTTCAGATATAGAAGCCGATAGGCATTTCAAATATAGGTGCCGATAGGCATTCCAGATATGGTTGCCGATAGGCATTTCAAATATAGGTGCTGATAGGCATTTCAGATGTAGTTTCCGATAGGCATTTCAAAAATAGGTGTCGATAGGCATTTCAGATATAGGTGTCGATAGGCATTTCAGATATAGGTGTCAATAGGCATTTCAGATATAGGTGTCGATAGGCATTTCAGATATAGGTGTCGATAGGCATTTCAGATATAGGTGCCGATAGGCATTTCAGATATAGTTGCCGATTGGCATTTCAGATATAGGTGTCGATAGGCATTTCAGATATAGGTGTCGATAGGCATTTCAGATATAGGTGCCGATAGGCATTTCAGATATAGTTGCCGATTGGCATTTTAAAAATAGGTGCCGATAGGCATTTCAGATATAGAAGCCGATAGGCATTTCAAATATAGGTGCCGATAGGCATTCCAGATATGGTTGCCGATAGGCATTTCAAATATAGGTGCTGATAGGCATTTCAGATGTAGTTTTCGATAGGCATTTCAAAAATAGGTGTCGATAGGCATTTCAGATATAGGTGTCGATTAGCATTTCAGATATAGTGGTCGATAGGCATTTCAGATATAGGTGTCGATAGGCATTTCAGATATAGGTGTCGATAGGCATTTCAGATATAGGTGTCGATAGGCATTTCAGATATAGGTGTCGATAGGCATTTCAGATATAGGTGTCGATAGGCATTTCAGATATAGGTGCCGATAGGCATTTCAGATATAGTTGCCGATTGGCATTTTAAAAATAGGTGCCGATAGGCATTTCAGATATAGAAGCCGATAGGCATTTCAAATATAGGTGCCGATAGGCATTCCAGATATAGTTGCCGATAGGCATTTCAAATATAGGTGCCTAAAGGCATTTCAGATGTAGTTTCCGATAGGCATTTCAAAAATAGGTGTCGATAGGCATTTCAGATATAGGTGTCGATAGGCATTTCAGATATAGGTGTCGATAGGCATTTCAGATATAGGTGTCGATAGGCATTTCAGATATAGGTGTCGATAGGCATTTCAGATATAGGTGTCGATAGGCATTTCAGATATAGAAGCCGATAGGCATTTCAAATATAGGTGCCGATAGGCATTCCAGATATGGTTGCCGATAGGCATTTCAAATATAGGTGCTGATAGGCATTTCAGATGTAGTTTCAGATAGGCATTTCAAAAATAGGTGTCGATAGGCATTTCAGATATAGGTGTCGATAGGCATTTCAGATATAGATGTCGATAGGCATTTCAGATATAGGTGTCGATAGGCATTTCAGATATAGGTGTCGATAGGCATTTCAGATATAGGTGTCGATAGGCATTTCAGATATAGGTGTCGAAAGGCATTTCAGATATAGGTGTCGATAGGCATTTCAGATATAGGTGCCGATAGGCATTTCAGATATAGTTGCCGATTGGCATTTTAAAAATAGGTGCCGATAGGCATTTCAGATATAGAAGCCGATAGGCATTTCAAATATAGGTGCCGATAGGCATTCCAGATATGGTTTCCGATAGGCATTTCAAATATAGGTGCTGATAGGCATTTCAGATGTAGTTTCCGATAGGCATTTCAAAAATAGGTGTCGATAGGCATTTCAGATATAGGTGTCGATAGGCATTTCAGATATAGGTGTCGATAGGCATTTCAGATATAGGTGTCGATAAGCATTTCAGATATAGGTGCCGATAGGCATTTCAGATATAGAAGCCGATAGGCATTTCAAATAAAGGTGCCGATAGGCATTCCAGATATGGTTGCCGATAGGCATTTCAAATATAGGTGCTGATAGGCATTTCAGATATAGGTGTCGATAGGCATTTCAGGTATAGGTGTCGATAGGCATTTCAGATATAGGTGTCGATAGGCATTTCAGATATAGGTGTCGATAGGCATTTCAGATATAGGTGCCGATAGGCATTTCAGATATAGTTGCCGATTGGCATTTTAAAAATAGGTGCCGATAGGCATTTCAGATATAGAAGCCGATAGGCATTTCAAATATAGGTGCCGATAGGCATTCCAGATATGGTTGCCGATAGGCATTTCAAATATAGGTGCTGATAGGCATTTCAGATGTAGTTTCCGATAGGCATTTCAAAAATAGGTGTCGATAGGCATTTCAGATATAGGTGTCGATAGGCATTTCAGATATAGGTGTCGATAGGCATTTCAGATATAGGTGTCGATAGGCATTTCAGATATAGGTGTCGATAGGCATTTCAGATATAGGTGTCGATAGGCATTTCAGATATAGGTGTCGATAGGCATTTCAGATATAGGTGTCGATAGGCATTTCAGATATAGGTGCCGATAGGCATTTCAGATATAGTTGCCGATTGGCATTTTAAAAATAGGTGCCGATAGGCATTTCAGATATAGAAGCCGATAGGCATTTCAAATATAGGTGCCGATAGACATTCCAGATATGGTTGCCGATAGGCATTTCAAATATAGGTGCTGATAGGCATTTCAGATGTAGTTTTCGATAGGCATTTCAAAAATAGGTGTCGATAGGCATTTCAGATATAGGTGTCGATAGGCATTTCAGATATAGGTGTCGATAGGCATTTCAGATATAGGTGTCGATAGGCATTTCAGATATAGGTGTCGATAGGCATTTCAGATATAGGTGCCGATAGGCATTTCAGATATAGTTGCCGATTGGCATTTTAAAAATAGGTGCCGATAGGCATTTCAGATATAGAAGCCGATAGGCATTTCAAATATAGGTGCCGATAGGCATTCCAGATATGGTTGCCGATAGGCATTTCAAATATAGGTGCTGATAGGCATTTCAGATGTAGTTTCCGATAGGTTTTTCAAAAATAGGTGTCGATAGGCATTTCAGATATAGGTGTCGATAGGCATTTCAGATATAGGTGTCGATAGGCATTTCAGATATAAGTGTCGATAGGCATTTCAGATATAGGTGTCGATAGGCATTTCAGATATAG